>MRSU01002362.1:0-29217 GCA_008369845.1 Trichomonas gallinae | reverse complement strand
AAATTCAGCGAAAACAAAGAAACAACCGATTTACTTATTGAATCCACCATTTTTGATAGTTGTTCATCGACATCACATGGAGGATCTCTTCATTTTGAAAAAGGTGAATGCATCCAAGAACGTGTTTGCTACTACAACTCCACTTCATCTCAATGGGGACATGCATATTCATCTGTTGTCACCAAAGGACAAAGAAATTATGCCCTAAAATCTAGTATGTGTTTATGCGGAAATTTTGATTATTGTTATTCTATTAATCCAGACAATGGAATTGTTCAAATTGATAATGTTAATATGTCTAATAATAAAGGATCATATACATCGGCATATGATATTGATAATGCCGAACCAAATAGTTTTATTCAAAGCACAACTATAATGAATATAACACAAAAAGATCAAAATGTATTTACTCATAATTGTGGTGCTGATTTCAAAATATTTAATTGTATTTTTTCCAAGAATCATGGTTTAACCATCCCAATTAGTGCATTATTAGTTTGTAGTGCCCCAACCAATGTTGAAAATTGTTGTTTTAAAGAAAATAATTGTCAATATACATTTTCAGGTGCATCTGGAAAGACAGTTATAAATAATTGCTATTATGATCAGTCTACTATATCAGGAAATGTTCAATTCATATCTCCAAAGAGTGATATCAATATAGTTTCATTGATTAAAATAAATTTAGAAAAATGTTTTGAAGAATTAAATGAAAATAAACATTATAAAATGTGTTCATGTTATGATTATGACCATTTACAGAATATGATAAACTTGCTTGGAATTCCTCTTTTTATATCAATATATGTTCATCTTTAATTGAAAATATAGATAAAGAATCTCTAAAGTTTTTTTGGTATAGAGTAATATTAGCAAATTTTTGTCAGTTTTCTTATGAATTAATAAAGAATTATTCAGATGGAAATCTCTCTTCAAAGATTGGGCAACATATTATGGAATGAAAATCACAAAAGTGAAATATCGAGAAAAAATTTAATTGTTACTGATGGTACATCATTCTATAGTATACTATATATCCTTTTTTACTGTTTCCTTTTTTAAAAGTTGAATGGAGTTATAAAATTTAATTCATCTGTAGAAACAACAGATTTGTTAATTGATTCTTCAATATTTGAAAGTTGTTCTTCTACTTCACCTGATGGTTCTGTGTTTTTTAAAACAGGTGAATGCATTCAAGAAAATTTTTGCTACTAAAATTCTGTATCAGAATCAAACGGCCATGCGTTATTCTATTATTTCCCAAAGTCAAGGATGTTTTTGGAAATTCTCGAGTGATTATTTATACGGAAACTATCTGATCAATCGCTGTATTTTTTTCAAATTATGGCATCACTCAAATTGATAGTTTTAATATGACATACGAAATAGGGAATGGAAATCCAACTTATGGACTCGATAGTGTGGAAACAGGTAGTTTTATTCAGTATGGAATCACTGGTGCTGAATTGAAAATATCATTGGTAAATTATGAAATTTTTATTTTGATCTAATCATACTTTTTTTTAGTATCTGCTGGTATGCTATCTATATTTGGAATTAAATTAATTCTAACGCATTCATATCTTGAGATAACTGCAATTATTGGGAATTTTCATTTAAGTATCGAAGGCAAATAAGATATATAAGGTCTGAGGTTATACAATGACGACCTTTTCGCGAAATTAACACCCAAGGGTGAATGAATTTGGATAGGAAAAACTTTTTTATACGTGTAATACTGTGATTAAAAAGAAAAGTGAAATCATTCAAAGTAGTCAAAAAATGATAGTTTACATGACAAAACGTATAATTTACTTGTCGAAATTTCTGTTTTTTTTTTTTCTTATAGATGCCTTTGCGAAGTTCTGGACAGACACGTATACACAAAATGCTAAAAGCATTGCGTGTTCTGTCCGATCAAACCGTTGTGCATCGAAGAAAGTTCGAATTCATTCTGAATCAGCTTCATAAATTTGATATGTGGTACGTTGAGCAGATTGGCGAAGAATTATTGTCGAAAGAAGAGCTAGAAAGAGTAAGGAAAATCATGAATATACTTGTCGACTTAAAAGACTTATTTGCATTATATATTTTACAAACTTGGGCTGTGCACACTGTAGAAAACCCTCCAAATCATGTATTCGAACAAATAAAAACAGTTACCGGAGAATTACGTGAAATAATAAATGATTTTTCTCCTAAATTAGCTCAAAATTTCGATAAAGATAGTGCAGAACTGATTTCATATCATATATACGATCTTAGGGCTATAATAGCATCATTTGCCGCGTTTGCACAGGCAGAATCAGCAGATTCAGAGATGTTAGATCAAATTCAAAAAAGAATGGGAGATTTTACAAGCGCTCTTGCACTTTTAGATACATTTTCGGACCAGCAGGAGAAAATATTCTCTCCGATTCCTCTTAACTATCAACAATGGAAAGTTGATATAAATGATTTTGAAATCGAAGAAGAAATCGGGTCTGGAGCATCAGCAATTGTTTATAAAGGTACATGTAAGAAAACAGGCGAAAAAGTTGCCTTAAAACGCTTCAAATTTGCAAATCTCAGTGGATCTAAGCTACAACTCTTTCAGCGCGAAGTTGCAGTCCTTGCAGTTCTCAACAAGACAGAGCATCCATGCTTGATTAAATTTATAGGAGCAACAGACACTCCTCCTTATACAATTGTCACAGAATTCATGCCAAACAAAAGTTTGTTTTGGGATTGCAGAAAGTATCATAAAATGAGCCCCACACAAGTAACAATTGCTGCCTATGATATAGCGAGAGGCATGCAGTATCTTCATTCATGTCAAATCGTTCACAGAGATTTGAAATCGTTGAATATTTTGTTGGATGAAAATTACAAAATAAGAATTTGTGATTTTGGATTTGCCAAGCTTATGGATGACGATGATACATTTAAAGCTCACAATGCTGGAACAATGCAATGGATGGCACCGGAAATTTTGAAATCATCAACACATTTTACATCAAAAGTCGATGTTTACGCTTATGGAATTCTTTTGACGGAGATTCTGACAGGAAGGAGACCATATGGAAATATAGAAGATAAAAAAGCACTTTCAAAACGTATCATAGAAGAAGATCTGCGGCCAAGCTTGCTTCTTACAACTCCGCCTCTGCTAAAAGACTTAATTACACAATGTTGGGATAAAAATCCTGACGTTAGGCCAACTTTTGATGAAATTGTTGCAAGATTTGACAACTTAGAAATTTTGTTTCCTGGTTGTGATGTCAATCAATTCAAAAACTACGTCATAGCAAATAGAACAGCAGCTGAAAGACTGATGGTAGAGTGGAATACTGCATTGAAATCGATCAAAAACAATCAGATGTCTTTAGATAATCTTATAGATCAATTTGAAGGTCGCAAGATGCCACCGGAGATAATAAATAGTATGTGGGATACAATATTCGATCCAGAAATCAAACATGAAGAGAAATCTGTTATTAGAATGATGAAATTTTTCGCTGGAACATCAAAAATGGGGAAAGCTTCAACATATTTGAGAAATCTCAAACCAAATTCGATTCCTGAAGATGTTTTAGTTCCTTACCTTGAAGAAATACCAACAGGATCGATGGAAACGGATTCTATTATTATAATTACTTCATGTAAGAATGGAATTCCTGGATTAGCAGCAATTTATTCAATAGCAGAAAAAGATTTGCTGCTTTCATTGAGTGTCGCTTCTTGCCAAGAGATGAACCAGAACATTAGGACTGCTTTGGCAGATAGATGTGTGAGAGCTCTGAAAACATCAAATAAAATCACAAGAAAAGCATTGATAAGAACGATTATTGAACTGAATTGCTCGCACAGATTTACTGATGATTTTGTTCTCGATTTGATCAAATCTGATGATAAAACACTACAAATGTTTGGATACTTGGCTGCAGCACAACATCCTCGTAAATCTATATTGAATGAAATGATCAAGAAATTGCCAAGTTCCAATGCGAATTTTGTTTGTTTGGCTGCCTGCAAAAATTCTGATTTTGCTTCCTTAATTTTGAACCAGATTCCTTTCATTTCAGACTTAGAATTTTGTGCTAAAGTTCTGGCCTTGTCTTTCGATCACGTTAATACAAGACAACTCGCCAGAAATTTAGCAATTAATCCTAGATACAAAGATGCCTCTGAAGAATCAATTAATTTATTATGTGAAGTATTCCGCCTAAATAAGTCGATTTGGGCTAAATAACTAGTATTATTGTTTGTATACTTAAATAAAATGCAATATTGCTACTTAAAAATCATTTTTGAAATTATGCACGGTATATCATTTTAGTGTCAAGGCACGGATCAATAACAAAGCAGCCTTGATAATTGCTTCATGAAAAAATCATGATGAAGCTATTTTATTTCTTAATGCAATGCCCGGTATAAATGTCAACACAAAAGAAAATCACAACGATACAGTTATGATTGGTTTTCAATGAATGTCTATCTTGAAGTTGCAAAACTCTTGTCACAATGTAAATAAAAAAAAATACATTTTTTCATTGCAATTTCATATTGTGATCAATACGAAACTGATATATTCCCCACAGATTTGGAAATACACATATCAACAACAAAGTCTCAGGAAAATAATACTTTCTAACAATCAATGGTTATAATGAAATTGTTATTGGTGGATATAAAAGTGCTAAAAAGGTTATTTTTCTAACGGTAAAATCTTGATTTTAGAAAAAAAAATGCCTGCGAAACAAATCAATCTATCAGTTCAAGGGTTAGGAATCAACAGAACAATAGCTCCATACGATAAATTTACGTTCATTGTTGATGGAGAGTCATATGTATGCGAGCATGCTCTTGCAAATTTCGTTTCGCCAAGAGTAGCCGCATTATCAACTTTAGATGCCTCATTTTCATCACTTGAGTTGGCATTGAAAGACCCAGAAAGGATGTTTCTTAAAATAATAGACCTGATGTACGGTCAACAGATACAAGTCGACGATACAAATTATTTATTTTTATTAAATGCAGCTGTCGAACTACAAAACAAAGAATTGTTATCATTAGCAACATCTTTCGATTCTACTCCACTTAATCCTGAGAATGCGCCAAGAAGATTACGAGAAAAATTATTTATGAACATTCCAGCTAATCAGGAAGCAGATTACATCGCAGAAAGATTCCCAATATACGATTTATCGTTTTTAAAGACATTAGATACAAATGTTTTACAGGCAATTCTTGATTCACCGAATTTACAAGTTATTTCCGAGACACAACTGCTTAACTTCGTATATGAAGCTGTAGAATACAACAAAAACAACATAAAATTAGTAGATTCGATTAATTGCCAATATCTTCCAGCAGTTGACATGCCAAAATACCTGAAATTAGCAGAAATAGCAGGATTATCGGGAAGAGTATGGGAATCAATAAGAAATAGATTATGTAAAGAAATTAATCCAGATTCGCAAGATCAAACAAAAAGATATATCAAATTTGATAAAGCAAAGCCATCAAAATCCATTCCATATACTAAAGACGCATTTGGTGGTTTTATCAAATCATTATCAATTTCAAGCGGCGACAATCCGCATTGTCGTGGTGATGTTGAAATCACTGCATCAAGCACTGACTTTGGCACTTTGGCAAACATATTCGAAACAAATGGCACAATTTTTGGAACAGTGAATGATAAAGATAGTTGGATTCAGTTCGACTTCAAGAGCCGGAAGATTGCATTGAGTGCTTACTCTATTCGTGGCCTTGCTGGCACGAAATTCCACACGATGAAGTCATGGAAACTGTTTGGATCGAATGATAAGAATGAATGGGCACTGATAGACACAGAATGGGATGTTGACGCTTTAAATGGTAAATATCATGCTGTTGTTTTCCCTGTTAGGCCTCAATCAGAGCCGTTTAGATATCTCAAGATTGTTCAAGCTGGCCCGAACTGGGCGGGCAGTCAATACTACAATCTTGCATTATCACAGATTGATTTCTTTGGTGATATCTATGAATAAATTTGTTTAGTATTTTTTTTTTTTTTTTTTTTTTTTTTTCATTATAGTTAATACTACAATCTCGCATTATCAAAAGTGGAGCATCACTAACTCGCTCAAAACTCATCTTGATTGATATTTAATCAAAATGCCCGTAATGAAACTATAAGGATGCACGCTATCAAGCTAAATATCGATCTTTTTTTGTATTTTGATCATGATATTTGCTTCTATTTACTTTGATATTCTATAATTAACATCATTATCTATAACTAAATATTATATGTAAGTTTCATTTAAATCTATGGAGAAGAAGTAATGATTCAAAATACAAGAAATGTATGTGAATTTTGATGCTTACATATTCAACTTTCAGCATATGAATACAATAGTCTATTACAAAATCATTAGAAGAAATGAAACATTTCAATAAGGTTAAAATTAGTTGATCTCACTTTCAATATTCAAGCTCATATTTGTATACTAATATAAGAACCAATTCGAAATATCTGATTTAATTTCGAAAATAAAAAAATCTTTTTGCGATTTTTCAACCTTCCGGCCAATTCTCAGGATTTAGGTGTTAAAATTATCATAGATAAAATATTCATCAAAATAAATCCATTCATATCGAAATTTGATCATTTTAATCATATTTTTCTAATTTGATTGATTTTTTCTACATACCTAAATCATTAGATATTTATTTAATTAAAATCATTTTTAGACAAAAATTTTCTCTGTTTTTATCAAGTATTTTTAAATAATACCTGATAACAAATATATTTTATAAGAGAAAAGAGTAGGGAAAAAAATTAGCCTTAACGTACAAATGTCATTTTTCCAATTAACGTACAAAAAGTACCAAAGAAATATCGGTCATAAAATTTTCATTATTTTTGTTATAGAAAGCGAAATCAAAGAGAAAAACGAAAAACCGTTTCAACGATAATTTTTTAAAATATGTCTGTTGCTCCACAAAGGAAGTACATCGACATCGACGCCCTTCTTGCAAGAATCCGCCAGAGAATCGTCGAGCGTGGTGCTGTCGGCATCAAGGGTCTCGGCAGACTTTTCAGAATCGCTGACGACAACAGTGATAGGAAGATCGACCTCCAGAACGAGCTTCCAAAGTTAATGCACGATATTGGCATCATCTTAAACAAGACTGAGCTCCAGGAACTTATCAGAAACTTAGATAGAGATGGTAACGGCTCGATCGATTATGAGGAATTCTTAATCAAGCTCGCTCCACCAATGAACGATGAGCGTATCAGCTGGTGCAACAAGGCATTCGACAAGCTCGACAAGGATGGCTCCGGTGTTGTCGAAATTGCCGACCTTCAGATGGTTCACAACCCAGAGAAGTCTGAGCTCGTTCGCATGGGCAAGACCACAGCTGGTGCTATCTTTGCTAACCTCCTTTCTTCATATGATGAGGATGGCGATGGCAAGATCACACGCGAGGAATTCATCAACTACTATCGTGAGATCTCCCCATCAATTGATAACGATGAATACTTCGCCCTCATGATGCAGAACGCCTGGAAGTTATAAGCTACATTTTTATAATCATATGAAACTAAAACTTACGATTATTTCTAATCTTCCCTTGCATTTTAATATTTGACTGATCTATTGTCATTTGCAATGAAATTTCGGACCTATTACGTAGCAAAAATTCTTTAACGAAATTTGATTTTTTATCATTTCCTTATATTTTCAATAAACATTATTCTGTTATTGATGAACGGGCCAAACACGAGTGGATTTAATCAGTTCCTTGGCAAGATGCAATAACTCAAAATTGAGAGCTTTCAGCATTAAAGATTTCCAGAAAAGATAGGTAGGAATCGGCTTGTTGACTAAGCAGATATTCATCCACTAGGTGAACCTCGTAGAAAGTCACATTTTCAAATTTCATCAATTTGCTTTTTGCTAATTATTTAGAATTTTTCCTTCACTTGTATATCATTTGACCCACTTATTATGCGTAATTCAATTTCCTTGTCTGTAAAACGATGTTGATCAATTAACAAAAATTGAAAAGAAAGACCTTCAGAAAACTTGATTTAACTCAAATTTTCTTTCTCGTAATCATCGCGCTAATTCCCATTTTAACCTCTAACAGGATATGTTTAGCGTAAAATCGAATATTTTTTGTTGAGGAACACAAAATTTCGTTAACACTCGAAAATGGCGGGTAATTGTTCATTGTCGTGAATATCAATCGAAATATTTATCAAATTCAAGCGGATGGGCGTCTAAATTCATTTGATATTCAATACTCATTCAAAAATTTGTAAACTATTTAAGTATTTTCAATTTACATTCATTTTTATTAACTGATATTTATTAAATTAGCTTATTTTAGTTAATCAGCTCGATATTCAGTTATAACAGGTTCCAATAAGCTGCATTGTCTAAATTAAATGATCATAATTCCTAAATTTAGATATTTTAAGAATATTAGGTTAATATCTTAATATATCATTCATAAATACAAATCATTTATTAATTCATGAATTACTTGATTAAATTCGAACAAATTCAATTAAATATTATATTCAAGAGAAATTATTGGAATGAATCTTGAATTATGATCAGTTCAAAATCAATATTATGATCATGAAGATAGAATCCATTTCATAATTACTTAAAAAATTTATTGGACAAATATATCAAAAAAACTGAATTATTAAATATCAAGAATGAAACAAATAATCCATTACATCCCGTATATTAATATCGTATGTGATGGTCCTTTTTCATTCTACAAAGAATCGAATCTGATTAATCTCACCCGTGGAATAGGCAAATCATATCCAAATCCACGTGAGTAGCATATAAAAATAAAAGGATATTTAGATTATAATTAATGATAGCTTTTACATTTAAAATTGATTCCCAATTATATAAATTTCGAACAAAATGATTGAAAATTAAACCGGCATGCAATAGCTTTAAACTATAAACGCCACTCCGATGATTACGTATGGTTATTAATCAACAAATTCGTATAAAATATTACATATAAAGGAGCCCTCAGAAAATTATTAAGTGTAAATTTCTCAATCAAAAAGAAATTTTTCCTGTATTACTCTATTTTGTATGATAAGCTTAATTAACTTAAATGTCGATTTGCTCTTTGAATTCGAAATTCTTAAGTTTACATTTTTCGTTAAAGGAGATTTTTTGATAAAATGGTCTAAATGTATTTATAAGTCTATATTTCCAGTTAATTTGAAAGGAAATGAATAATATTTTTGTGAGTCAATCTTGTTATTTTGTTAACCCTCAGAAAATTTTCAAAAACAATAAAACGGTTTTAATTTTAAAGGACGTCAAAAATCTAAAAATTAACATCAAGCATGAATATTTACTTATAATAACATCAAACAACTTAATTTGCAACAGGTTCTTCATCTGTCTCACTATAAACTTTCTCCTGCATTTTGAGCAGGTTATAGCTTATATCTGAAAGGTCGTGACCGACCCCTGTACGCGACACGATGTAAATCTTCGGAGGCTCAGATGCTTTGATATTTAATGAAGGTCCAATTCCAACATCTGGCTCACTAATCTCCGGAGTTGAGCTTGTTTTGGGTTCTGATGCTGTTGAATCCTTCTGTGATGATCTTTTCTTTTTTCTTTCCACGTTGCATTTGTTGTTTTGTAAATTCATTGCATAAATTAGGTATGGCTGCTTTTCCATTTCGCTCATTGACCTCCACTTAGTTGCTAATATTGAAGTAATCTCGGAACTCTTCAAGTCCGGATGATCTTTCATATATTCATTTCTTTTTTCTATACAGAAGATCTGAAATGGATCCAGGATATACCGAACATATCTCCTGGCTCGTCCCGGCTTGGGCTGTATGTCGATAGGCTTACCATGATCAATCAGCTCCATTCAGTAGGAAAAAAATTAAATAGATTTATTTAAAATATTTTGAAAACAGGGTATTCAAAATGCATATCTTTAAGCTCACAAATATTGATCACTTCTCCTACCTTTTACGCATGCTCGGAGAGGAAGATTTTAAAATTTATCGGTCTCGCATTTCAGTAAAGAAGAAATTTGGGTTTTACAGATCTTTTAATTGGTAGGGATGCTTTACACTGGTAACGCATATCAAGATATAAAGTTACGGAGAATAAACCCTCAATAGAAAAAAATCAATGAATGTTCTTAACTTTCAGACACTATTTCTTTTGCTCTTATTGACAGTAATAGCCTCATATTGGCTTAAATGGATGAATACTCTCTTATAAACTGAAATAATTTCGACACAAGATGAGTAAAAATGCCATATGGTCTGTTTTCACCATTAAATATTTAAATTCCTCAGGATGACTGATTGAAATATAATGACAATCATCATAAATCATCCTCCTTTCCTTGGATATGAATCATTTTCCATATTAAAACTTGTAATTATTACTTTTTGACCTCATATTTACCATACTTATAAGATAGTTAATCAATTCTACTATATAAAACATTGATATCATTAACTATTGACAATCAATATCAACAAAAATCGTTCATTGGACAAAACCACTGCAGTTCCTGTTATTTACTTGTCTAGTCTATGAAAATAACAAAGCTTTAATGAAATTATTTTGATAAAATTTGATGGGTAAATTAGAAAACTACGAGAAAACGCATGATTAACTTATGAAATAGAAGCATTTTCAAATGAAATACAACATACAAGTTTATTTTATGATAATATAGCACAAATTAAAGGAGATCGTGAACAATCATCTGATTCTCTTCGTGTGAGAGCATCATTGAAGACTTCTCACGGTTCTTGAATAGGTCAATCTCTGAGTTAGGATCTGGTTCGGCCGGAATCTTCATTATTTCAACTTTCGATGAAACTTCTTCTACCATTAAATGGGAAAGCCATGGCGGGAATACAACCCTACGGGCCTTCTTCTCTTCTGGAGTCAATGTCATGAATACATCCACGTCAACATCAAGGGATTTGCTGATTGTTAATACACAGCCTTTATTTGTTCTTCCGCAATAGTCCGTGCTGCTGAATATAGTAAGACACCTCTCAGAATTCTTATATGGATAAAAATATCCATGTTCGCACATCTCATGTGAGCGAAGTAATAATTGCAAACCATTACTGTCCAAAAATTCGTCCAACGCTTTTTGCCCGTAAAACTGTCCACATCCTCGATCGTTTGGAGCGAAAGGCAGCTCTATATCCATCGGATCGCTCCAAACTAAATCTAAAAATAGAGATGGTGCGTCAATCTCTTCGGGTTTGGCCATCTTTTCGAACTCAGTGAGTAAAGGAAGCTTTGGAGAGATACCTCCGTGCACGCAAAAAACTTTTGATCCAATGACAGATGCGAGAGGAAGCTGTTTGAAGACAGTATGGAAGTGGTAGAAAAGACTACCATCGTATTTTCGGTCAACTTCTGCATAAAAGCCGTAATATTCTGAAATTTGTTCTGTTTCGTGGTTTCCACGTATCATATGAATATGTTCAGGGTATTTTAATTTAAGTGCGAATAAAAGTACAACGATTTCTAGAGCCGAATGTCCTCTATCTACATAATCGCCGAGAAACATATAATTTGTTTGCGGAGGATAGCCTTTCATGTCGAATATCCTGAGTAAATCGTCTACATTTCCGTGTAAATCGCCAACAACTTGTATGCCTGCATCGACACGTACAAGAATTGGTTCTTTCGATAATAATTCTTCTGTTTGTTCGAGCAACCATCGAATATCTTTCTCAGGTAGCATGGTTTTTAGCTGTGCATTTGGTGTAATCCTCGAAAGGATGATGTTGTAAATGATGTTATCGATTTGCCTATTATTCATAAAATGCTGAATCCCCAAACGTACACACATTCAATTCTTGGCACTTTTACTAAATTTTGTCACATTTCTTTGGTAAATTCATGTCACTTTTATTTAAGGTTTATGATTTCTCTGACATGTAAAATTAATATTTGTCATATCTCCAAAAATTACCTCTTTCTTGATCAGTTTATATTAAGTTAACCAAAAATATTTAAACCAAACCACTATAATTAGATGATGGTGTACCATCAACACTAATTATCTATAGCACCTAAAATAGCAGTTGTGCGTTCAGAATAGTAGATTGAAAATATTTTTGAGTTTTTGCTATTTTATATCACTTTTAAATTATATTTCTGACATGTAAAGTATTACTTTGGTCATCACTCGTAAAATTAACCTCTTTCTTGATCAATTAATACTATGTTAACCAATGATAGATTAACAAATCCAATAAAGCAAAACAATGGTGTATCATATGTACTAATGCATTATATTATCTAAAATAGTAGTTAAGTGTCTAAAACTGCCAATATAAAGGAATAAAAAAGTTTTCCATTTTTTGCTATTATGTGTCACTTTTTGAAAATTTGTCACTTTTGATCAAAAAGTAAAAAAAATTGGATTTTCAATGACTTCTCCGTTAATGGATTTCGAGAAGCCTGATTCATACTCGACACGTTCATTACTCTTTATATGCGAGAAAAATAACATCAAACTGCCGCAATATCCAAAAAGGGAGCAGATGTTACAAGCGATCCAAGCCCAACAGCAATTAAATGTAATGAAACAGAAAGAAATTGAAATACAAAAACAGAGAAAGTCACCATATTTACAGAAACGTGAACAGATATCTACACCAATTATTCCTTTGAATTTAGAGTCAGCGCGTGAGGGTTCTTTTCCAACACCAATAGTTATGTCTAGACGAGTAAGATCTGAAATGCCGGATGGAAGTAAGTATATATCTACTCCTATTCCACGAAATGCAATTATTTCGCCTGACAAGCCTTACATTTCACCTTTTAAGCCTAGATCTAACTCGTTCGAATTTAAATTAATCATGATCATTGGTATTTTACTTATGATAATATTATTTGTTTTCATTATTGTTATGTTATAAATTGTTTAGTATATAGATTTTAATCAAATTCTCACATATATTATGATTATAAGAAGCAAATGATTCAAAAACAAATTTTGATAATTTCATAAATAAAATAAATGAAATATGAAAGAGTAAAAGAAATATATAGGTTAAGAAAAGAAAATAACACAAAAATTTAATTAGTGGAATAAGCTTCTTCTTCGTCTTCTTCAAAGTCATCTTCTTCGAAGTCTTCTTCTTCGTCTCCATAGCTATAACCGTACGAATATGGGATCTGAGAGTTAGTATTAGATCCAGATATGTATGATGACTTATGAGAGCCAGCGCTTTTTTCTTGGATTTGTTGTACTTGATTCTGTGGTTGTTGTTCTGATGATGTGCTGCTTTGGAATGCTGGTTGTATTTTTCCAGCAGATTGAGGGGGATTTGCTAGATGTGAATCTAATGATTTTAATCTTGATCCATATCCGCTTGATTTCAAGCTTTGATTATCAGAGCTTCCTTGCTTATTATTATTTGATCCAGAAGATTGGTTTTGGTTTCCAGAACTTGCAGAATTGTTAGAACCCGGAGATCTTTCGCTTTGTAAGCTTTGATTGTATGAATAACCATAAGAGCGTTTTTCTGATGTCTGTGCTGCCTGATTTTGTGGATTAGATTTTTGTGATGATTTATTTGATTGTTTATCTTGATCTAATTCTTCACCATATGAATATGATTGTGTTCCTGATTTAACTGATTCTTTAACACTGTAGTTTTGTGGAGTGTTTTGGCTTCCTTTTGGAGTAATATTTTGATTTAATGATTTTTGAGAAATATACGATTTTTGTGATAAGGATTTAACTGATTCGACTTGTGGATTTGGTTGTTTACGCTGAGATTCTGGGCTTTGCGGAGTATAAGAATATCCATAAGAATATGAATATTTTTGATTAGAATCAAGCGAATAGTTTTCCTCTTCGTAACTATATGCATAATCTTCCTCTTCTTGCGATTCTGCGGTGATTGATCTTGATTTAATTTTTGCTGGATAAACATTTTCACCTGAAGTATCTTTCATTGCGAATGATGGTGGTAATGGAAGATCAGGAGCCTGTTCTTGTGTGCTCGGTCTTGAAATTGATTTAATATCGATTGTATTCGTATTTACGTAATTCATTGCTTTTTCTTGGAATTTTACAGACATTCTAACGCGTTTTGCGAATGGTATTGGTAGCTTTTCTCGTGAAATTTTAAGTAAATTTGAAAAATATTTATCAACTGATTTTGGGTCTTGTGTAAAAAGTCCTGGAGAACCAATTTTAACACCAGCTAATTCAGTTTGAATTGCTGAAATTGTGCTTGTCTGATTATTATTTTTGAGATAAGCTAAACAGTACTCCAAAGCTGTTTCCCATGCTTGTGTATCGTGTACTTTTATGCGTGGCTTTAATAAATCGAACTTTTTAGTTGGTTGTTGATTTATAAATTTCGAAAGTTCGGCATAATATTTAGCTTGGAAGTAATTTTCAACACCCTTAGACTCAAGCGCCCTATTAACACGTATCCTGATGTTTTCATCTGATGCTTTCGGTGGTAATCGGCGCTTATTCGGTAAATTCATATTTTGGATTTACATAACGGACAGTTATTCCCCGTTTTATTTTTGTTGGGCCCTATATTTTGGTAAATTTAATTTTTTTCGATTTTATTCGATTATTAGTATTCATCTTCATTTACTCATTGCATATTATTATTTATTTTTCAATTTCAAATATCAGATTTTGTTAAAATTGAACAATGAAATAAAAATATATCATTTTTCACTTTCTAGTTGATTATTTTACATAAGATTTCATATCTAAGAGCAACGAAATATGGATTGGTATGCGGTGTATTGCTTAAATATGCTGATAAAAATGATTTTGATGAAGATTTAATTTTATTCAATATTGAAAATCAAAGATAAAACTTAATTAGATCAAGTAATATAGTAGAAAACAGTTGATTTAATTAGTGCATACTTAGCTTTTAACAATATTAATTCTGCCGGCTTATTTTTCATCATCAGAGTAGTAAGAGTAGTAGTAATATGAGTAAACAACATCATCAGAATAGATATTAACACCATCGCCAGAATCCCAATCATCTTCTCCTTTTTCTTCGGCAGGTTTCTCTGGCTCTGGAGCTGGTTTCTCTTTCTTCTTCTTTTTCTTCTTCTTGTCCGTACCTGGTGTTCCTTCTGGAGTTGCAGTTGCATTGTCCTTCCTCCTTCTCCTTCTTTCTGGAGTGGCTGTAATTGGCTCTGGATCAATAAGCGGAGTCTCTGCTGGTGGAATATCAAGAAGTGGAGCCTCTACTTGTGGAACTGGAGCTGGTGCTGGCTTTGGTGCTGGAGCTGGAGTAGGAGCCGGAGCAGGTTCACTTTTAGCAGGCGAAGGATCATGTCTAACTGGGACTGGAGCTGGATCAGCGCCAATAGATATTTCATCAACAAAGATTCCTCTGTCTTTAATTGAAATTGTTTCATCTGTTTGAAGAAGTGGAGAAGAGTTGACACTCTTTTCTTCATAATCTGCGTCCGGATTCTTCTTGCAGCAGCAAAAGTAAATGATGATAAGAGCAATAATGAGTGCGACAATTATGGCACCAACAACGCCACCAATGATAACCGGTGTATATGGATTTGGCGTGGGTTCTGATGTAGGTGTTGTTGTCTCTCCGTCGCATGAAGCAAGGAAAGAAAGCCAAAATAGCAGCATTTAAATTATTTATGTAAAGCATTGAAAAGAATAAAATTTTTTATTTAATATTATTAAACTGATTGTTGTTCTGGTTTGATTGTTTGCTCAATCAGACTTGTTTTCAATTTTTGAGAGTTACATAAAAATTTTATTTCGCATAATGTTCACTGACTATATGCATCAATTTTAGAAATATTTACTAATTGAATACTTATCAAATTGATCATTTAATATTTGTGAATACTCTCAAATGCATCAACTTCTAATCCTCTAATATTTCAATAAGAATATATATGTACGTATATTTTCGAAAAAAATTCTAACGTTGATTCATTACAAAATATCGTATTTCCAATAAGCATAGATTAAGGATTAAACGAATAAAAATTTTCAAAAAATTATTTTTATGGATAAATAAATTCAAAACTTCCATCGGTTTTTTATCTTAAAACAGTGGCACAATAGAAGTACTCTGTGCAATGACAGCTGATCAAACATAAAATTAAATTTGACACTGATGAATAAAATTTCTTCGCAACTTTATGAGCCCATTACCATTATATCGGAGTAATAATGTGATTCATTTTGACTCTCTCTTATAAATTTATATATTGGCGCATGTGTCAGTCGTCTTATAAAGATTCTAAATACGAAATTAGCAATTCTTATAAGATATTATCTTTAACAAATGAATAAAAACTTGGCTCACCAAGATAGATTTGTTTAAATATCTCTGCATTTTCTATCTCTGATGAAACAGATAAAAATAAAGGACATGGTTGAATTTTTCGCTTCGAATGTTATTTTGGACAATATATGTCCAAGAATAGCACTTAGTAGCTGAGTACAATTGCATTACAAAGTCTATACATAATGTAATTACTCAGCTGTGTTATAATTTTGTGATCAAAATTCTAAAAATAATTTCGAAATAATACCAATATTTCTAAACTAGCGACAAACAAACGGAATCTACATCTATGAACATAAAATTGATATCCTTTGATTTCTTTTCTGACGATTATTAGTTGAAGCATTTTAGTGCCAGTGATACTTGTGAAAAATATGAATAAAAAAGTGACAAAAATGTATAGATTTCTTGACAAGTAAAAATTGGTATGTCAAATTTTTCGATGAGTGAGCAATGTCTGTCACCGAAAAGAAAGAAGATATATATTGACGCAGAGAGCTTAAACAACAGCAGTTCTGAACTAGAAGTATCCTTAACAAAAGACGAGATAATTCAAACAGATATAATAGAAGAAGAAACGCAAAAATCAAGCAAAGAAGGGGAGGAATGTGATCTTTCAAAAGAAATCATATTGAGAAAGCCCAGGAAAGAACTGAACTCAATACAACAATCTAAATACGGGCAAAAACAATCCAATTCATCAAGATCCTCCATACTTAAACAAAATACGTCAAATAAATCACTTGAATCCTTACATCAAAGTAATATTTCAAATCTTCAAAAATCTCAAACTACGAATGACCGAACAAGTTTATACGAACGCTCAGTAAATACTGCCAAAAAGAAGGCTGAAGAACTGTTAATGAAAAATATCGAGAAAGAAGATGATTATGATGATTTTAACGACGCTTTTGTATTTAGCTCGCAGTTTTCATCATACAGGCCTACTAATACTCCTTCTTTGAAGGAAAGATTCTACGAATCGACAACTAAAAGAAAAGAATTCATCAAAAAATATCAAAAGGAGAAAAATGACAACGAGTTAAAAGGATGCACATTTTATCCACAGAAATTCTCAACTTACAAGATCAAGAAATCGAAGCCCCATGATGTGAATATTTAGATATATTTTTGTTTGTTTATTAAAACATGATGTTTTAAAGTTAATTTTTATACATCATCTTGAATAGTCGCGGATGTGTATTGATTTTTCAATTAATCTCATAAATAAAATTTATTAAGGCAGTCTATTTGCCTAGATATATTAGTAAACATACCAATAGCTATAGTATAATATATCATATAAACTTAGTCCAAATCGCTACAGAATTAGATTTCAGAATATCTTGACAATAATGAAATGCGAGAAATCATAATATTCTCGGTCGAAAATGGTGCGACTCTTGTATGAGGGGCAATTCTGGCTGCTACATTCGTTGAGCTAAATTAGTAAACGTTTAGATGATATATATTTGACATCGTAAAGAGAATTCGTTAAATTTACATGTCAGAATTCCACTTTTCTTAGTCATTTTTTGTGATAGATTTCTGAGGCGACAAAAACTGCCAAAATTGCAAAAATTTTAATGAAAAATCATGAAAAATTGATATAGCACAATGATTTATTTCATTCTTAAAATTGGGAATGGAAGATAATTTTTTACCGTCGAAAAAATCGCATACAATTATGATACCCAATGTTATGATGATAAATCGTTCAACCAAAGTCAAAAAGAGACAAAACATATCCAGAAATTATTTTGAAAATGCACAGAAAAAGCCTTTTATTTCGATAATATATATCTATAATTTAATATAAAGATAATTATTATATTTAAAACTTAAATCAGTATAATTTGTAAAATAAAAGCCAAAAATAGACTGCCTATATCTAGAGAATGCAATAAAAAGAAATTCGATAAAACTAAATCAGAAATGAAGGTTTTATTTATTTTCGAATCGAAGGAAACGATATATATAGGATGCCATTATTGCATGCGGTTGTTTTTCGAGAAAAAAAAGCTAACCGCTTTTTCTCAAAAACTTTTTGTAAATGCTGAATTGGATTCGAGGCAAAGTTTCTTTGAACAAAAAGAGGTTCCAAGAGGAAGATTATGACTTAGATCTCTCGTACATCGGAGATAGAATCATCGCAATGGGTTTCCCTGCGCAAGGATTCGAAGCATTATACAGAAATGACTTTGAAGACGTTAGATCATTCCTAGATGAAAAGCATGGCACAAAATATTGGGTTTACAACCTTTGCTCTGAACGGTCGTATAATTGCGCCGTTTTTGATAATAGGGTTTCTAACTACCCATTCGATGACCATAATCCACCTCATTTTGATATGATCAGACAATTCTGCGTACATGCTCAAGAATGGATCGAAAAAGATCCACAGAATGTCGCCGTCGTACATTGCAAGGCCGGAAAAGGTAGAACAGGCGTTATGATATGCGCCTTACTTATTCATCTCCATTACTTTAATACAGCTGCCGAATCCCTCGCATTTTACGGAAGAAACAGAACATTCGATGAAAAAGGCGTAACTATTCCTTCCCAAAGAAGATATGTTCTTTATTATGCGAAATACCTTCAAATGGGCGTTCCATTTAATAATCCATTCGTTCCAACTCCTGCGGCGGTTACAAAGATTATTATTAAGAATGCACCAGCCAGCTGCTTCTCAAGAAAGCTTTCGATCAAATTCACTACAATGCCAGGCCAAGGCGAAGAAATTAAGATCGAAACGAAAGGAAAGAATGGAGCCCCAATTAAAAATGATGAAGAGAAGACGTTAGAATTCGACGTCGACGGAATACTTCCTATGTACGCTGGTGACTTCAAGATCGCTTGCGTTAAGAACGGAAAGAACGCTTGGTATATGTGGTTCAATTCTGAATTCATCCTTCCAATGGAAGAATTCTCCAAAGCAGATGTCGACAAAATTGCTAAGGACAAAAGCGTTTCGAATGATTTCAGGATGATTGTTTATTCTAAGCATTAAATTTTTAGCGAAAAGACTTATATGTGCGTTTACAACAAATGTTGTATACAGTTTGTGTGCGCCTATATGATTTATTTATAAATATTGTAAAAAAAAATTATAATTTTTTAGAAATCAAACACCTATACTTAATCTATTTTAAAACTGAACAATAATGTAATAGTCTAGCTTTAATTTTATTGAATCATAAAATTATCAAAATAAAATAGTCAAATTGAGCTCTAAAAAAAGAAAATATAGTTCCCATCGGATTTATATATACTAGTTTTATAAGGACAAAACAAATCTATTTTAATAAAATTATTTCATGGAAAAAATGTCTTTAACAAGAGATAATCAACCATTTACTCATCCATTTCTGCAATTATTGTACGAATATCATATAGTGATCTGCATATTTATTATTCGATAAATCAATCAGTTTATTAATCTAATCAGTATCATTATACAATATGTATATGGCAAATATCATCAAATATCATCGCAAAAATCATCAGTATCTATTGACGATTTAGAAAATTATTGGAAATATAGTATTTTAGGTTCTAATCGCATGAGATAGCAACTTTGTATTATGTATATATCATTAAAATCCAAAAATGCCATTATTTTCGCTAATCTTATTTTTTGCTGTAAAAAAAGATCTGACACCAAAAATAAAAAGTTTGTTCAACAGGGAATAAGCTGATTTATGTGTTTTTAAAATCAAAATGATGCCAAATAAAATAATTTTTTTGTGTGACAGGCAAAATCTAGTGGATGCAGGAATTTTTGCAGGAAATACCAGAATCCTGCAGAAATTTCATGATTATTACAGACGAGAATGATGTAGAACGACATAATACAATGCTTGCTGATATTGATTCGTATATTTCCGCTAAAAAATCAATAATTGCTGGTATTTTACAGACTAGAGAGCATCAAAGAAATGCATATCCCAAAATTTACACTCAATCAACTCATATGCGCTTAGCTTCTACTTTTTACATCACTCAGCTTTTCGAAGATGAAAAAGCAAAATATGAGATTTCAGAATTTGAAAAAGGAATCAAAATTGCATCAGAAGTACGAAAACTAATCGAAGAGAACCCTAATATTGGATTCCATACGCATAGCTGGGCTAAATATTTTGCCTTGAGTTGTAAAAATAATGTTCAATACACAAATACTGTACAACTTAGAAACCACTTCAAAAAGAGACTAGAAAAATATATGTCAAAGATATCAACATCGGATGTGATTCTTCAGATACGAGAATCCATTATCATAGCGACAAAAGAATATAATGAAAACCTTAACTTTATCCCATCATCACCATTGGATCAGTCAATTACCGAATATATTGAAAGAAATTCAGAAGTTAAAATAAACATCTTGCCGAGGGTCCAATTCGTGGGAAATCCATCCATTCGTGTTGAAGAAAAGATTGAAATCATCAACCAGTTCTCTGCTTATCTTTTTGACCTAATTAATGTTTCAGGCTCTTACACTCAAATTGCTGTTTATTTTTCGGTCCTAAGATACATATTTAACAGTTTATATACCCTTGGTAATGAACTGTCTCAATATTATTCAGAGAATTGCGAATTTTTGAAGAAATGTCAAGCTTTTTCAAATAAGCGTCTTCGTGACTTAAATTTAGATCCTGAGCTAATGAAAGGGTATATCCCTGGGTTACCAGTGTCTTCTTTCTTTAAGTCGAAACAATTGTCAATTTTTGACAATTTTTCTTACCTAACCAACCCATTTGACCTTGTCTATACGATAAACTGCGTAGTAGAGAAGCTTGGACAGCTGTACGGAAAAGAAGGAGCTTTTCTAGCCTTCGATGACATTTTAACTCTTTTTATTGGTATTATAGCAGTGAATCCACCTCCAAACGGGTATTCTATCAAAATATTTCTTGAAAAATGGGATTCGTTCCAGACTTCCGAAGTTTTTCCGATGATGAAAAATTATTATATAGCAGCTGTAAATTATTTGATGGATATGGACATAAATACCTCAGGAGACGAAAAACAAGGTCATCGATCCTTTATAGAATAGATACAAATTTGATATAAAAATTGTTTTAGTTTAGATTATAACAAAAATAGAATGTTTATTTTAACCATAATGGCCTTTAACGCCATAGTTACTTATTAATAATTATATTTGATGAAATTATTATCCTTCGAATGTAGAAAAGTAATCCGATATATCAGCGGAGTTGCTCTCGGAGTTACAATATTTCACCCTAATGGACCATTTTTTAAGTTCTCTAAAATCAGTTCCAAGATTAGGTATTATATCGACCAATGTTTTGAAATTCTCAGTTGTCTTGGAGACTCCATAATATCCGTACTTATTAAAGCATTGGTTAATGGATGACTTAGATCTGCCCAGCAAGTTCTTCAATTTATTAACGTTAAGGGCTATTGTTTCATCGTCTATTTGGCATATACCACAGTACTGACATCTTATGTATCTTTCGCTATCATCTTTGTTTGTATAATTAATAATCATATTCAGGGCATTGACAAATGTAGTAATTCCTTTACGATATTGGTTTTTATAGAGCCCGCCCGATATTTCTCGAATGATTTTCTTGATTTGGTACTCATCTGAAGGTGGCTGCATATAGAAATGAACTGAGGTACTTTGCAAAAAAAAAATTAAGCTCCCTTTTGTAAATTTATATGAGATATTTTGAGAAAACAATAAAAAAACTGATAATATTTGACTTCGTTATGCGATATACAGTCTTGTATTGGTTTTAAGTCAAATAATTTTTATCGTGCTTCCATTGAAAACAATTCAATAACTACCCAATATTATGAAGGCAATTGAAATATTGGACATCAGATTAATATTACGCAGATACAAATTATGGATAGAGTTATTATCTCGCAGCAGAACTTTTTTTCGTGTTTATTAATTTCTCTTCTATTTGGTTTAGTTTTATTTATATATTTAGACTGTTGTTGATTATTTTTTCAATATTGAAAAAAACCGAAAAACGTACAGCAACGAGAAAATTAAATATTATGATCTATACGAGTAATGACAGCAACTCCTTTGAATTTATATATAAATTATAACGCAATGGCTGTCAGATTTTGCCTTTTTCTGTACTAGGATGATAAAAAAAATCATTGTCGTCGAACATCATAAAAAATCGATTATGGCTGCTACATTGTGACTAATTGTATACCAATTTGACAAATATATCAATCAATATGTATGCTTACGATAACAGCTTCCACTTTCTTCGGAAAAAATTGATGAAGTTCACTTTTCCACAAATTAACCTTGGTGTTTGAATATATGGGCTATTTTAAGCAACATTTTACTCTATCGAAGAAATAAAAAATTTAAAAGAAGTTAAAAATTATCGTCACAATTTTTTTTATTAAAATTGGATAAATTGATTTTCATCGTAAATATTTTGAGATATAACCAGATAAGTGATTATTTACAAAAATTATTCATCATTTCCGGTTTTTTAAGCATTTAAGGTTAATTTAATGGTTTATTTGACTTCTATAGATCTCGCGAATTTTAATTGTAATACCAGCTAAATCTGGTAGAAAGAATATGGAATAGACTATACGGAGAGAATTTCCCATATAAATTTGTTACAACAAATGATTTAATAAATTCGACAAAAAATTATTTCGTTTTACAAATAAAATATAATGACATAACAGGTGAATGCATTGTACTAAAGCAAAACATAGCATCTACACGCTTCTTATACTATAACTGCTATGCGGAAAAAAGTTATGCAGATAAAGCAATTTCTCCTGTAATTTATTTCAATGATAAAGGTTATTTTTATTTACTAAGATCTTGTTTTGATTCGAATACAGGTACTGTAGATCTTGCTTCAAGTGCTGTATATGTTAAAACGTCCGAAATTGAGTTAGCAGAAGAAAATTTGTTTTATAACAATTCCTGAGTTCAATATTGTACTCCATAATCTTTTTATTCATCATCCTCTGTTTATTCGAATACAAACGACTGTAATGTATTGTCATGTCATTCTATTCGAGATATCTGTTATCATTTTAATCATGGAAAGTTAAAATATTGCAAACCTGAGAAATCTTCGCCTTCTCAATTCGGGATCATTTCTTAAGACACTTCAACTACTGATTCATAATCTATTTTAAGACTCATATTTTTGGATATTAATCGTAATTAATAAAACTCAAACGGGCACAGATCTTGGATTGGTGTTTACTACTCAGTCAACTTCACTTACTTACTTAAATCACTTACTTAAATTTAGAAGGCTGTCGTAGCTTTCAAATACACGATTTCAAAAATATTAATAGCGAATTGTTCTTTTATCGAAAATCAATGCACAAATGAAAATATAGGACTATCTCCTGCAAGAATTGATGCAAAAACGTGTTAAACGAAAAATTTAGAATTAATATATCAAAAATTAAATATTGCGAGCCATATTCATTGGAAGTGCTAAATTCGCCCGTCGAATACGAAATCATTCACGGGAACCCTTTATTTTTATGTGATTTCGTAGATATTTTAGTAATTAATTGGTATATATCTTTGATGTGTTTAGTTTACATGTCAAAAAACATGTAAAGTCATTTGGCCTTCATTCTCATTCGTATATACGAATGTGGTAAAAAAATCTAATAGTTACCGCATCAAGTATATGGAATAAAATATATGGGAGTAATACATCATATCAATATATAAGAGATAATAGAACAGTAAATCAAAATGATAATTATTTTGTTTTATGTTCTGAATATTTCGATTTTAAAGCTGGATGCATTGTAATGACACATACAACGACATCCACATACTTTTTATACTATAATTGCAATGCAATAAAGTGTGAAGTTGACACTCAGTTTTCACCAGTAATTCATTTTTTGTATAATGGATATTTTATTTTGCAGAGATCCTGTTTTAGTTCCAATAAGGGATTGATTAGATATCATTCAAGCTCCACGTATCTGTATGTCTCTGAAATTGGCTTAGCTGAAGATAATTCTTATTTTAACTGTACTGGTGGTGATTTTTGCGCACCTTTGACAATATATTCCTCCACTTCTGTTTATTCTAAGGCAAACCATTGCAATGTGTCATCATGCAAATCTATATATGATTCATGTTATCATTTCAATCACTGCAAACTAAAATACTGTAATGCCGAGGATTCGTCTTCCAGTGGTTATGGGCTAATTGATTTAACTAGGAACAATTCTTATTTTTTGAATTTAAACGTGATCAGAAATAATCAGACGAATTCAAATGTCGGATTAGTTTTTACAACTCAATCTGCATCGTTGACATTAGAAGGTTGTTCTTTTATACAAAATAACGCACCCAATATTATTGTTGCATTCAATAATTTAATTTCAAATATCATTTTAATCAATTGTTCATTCATCGAAAACCAATGCGCAAACGAGTATATTGGAATATCTCCTGCTACAGTTGATGCACAAAATGTATTTCAAGAAAAATTCCGTATTTTTGTGCAAAGAATTCCCTATTGCGATCCTTTTTCAAAAATTCCAATATATGATCCAACATATTTAAAAAAATATGAGGTTATACAATTTTATTTTGCTGTTTTTATTTTTTATGAAATTCTCTAAAAATCTCCAGCATATATAGGATCTCCCCCTTAATAAGAAAATCAGGGTCTCCCCTTAATAAGTAAAAAATCAATGTTTATTTAAGAAGTGAACAAGAAAGGAATCATTATATAGCTTTGCATGATGGAAAACAGCCAATACCCTTGGAACGAGCAAATAACTGTCTTAGCAAGTTTTAATTTCATTACATCTCCAACTTCAATCCATATGTCGACATCTTGGAGCCAGTCTGTCTTAGTTACATAGCCAGGGATATAAGGATCATATTCTTTATCAAATACGCCAATTGCATAAAACCAATTCATGTAATAAGAATCTCCACTTAATAAAGTCTTATTATATCGATTGTGATCTTTGGAATATGCATGTAATCCTTCGAATCTATTCCATGTACCGTTTCCATATTGATACTCATAGCCATCAGATGAATTTCCTGTTTCAAATATCGATGATGTTTGATGCCATGATATATATTGAGGTATTTGAGCATACTCCATCAAAAATGAAAAACACTTTTTTCCATTGTGATTTAATTTAAAGTTGTCATTAATTTTGTATAATATCGAATATTTTTGAGGTTTGCGCGAGTTTAATGCTTCATACCTACTAGTGAAATACACCGAACCTGCTGAATTATGGTGAAATACTTTGAGCCACAAGGAATTGTTAAACATAGTGTATTGGTATCCATCAACTGTGAATACTTTATGTAACTGATAAGGCTCATTGGAATAATTAATTCAGCGTTGAATAAAAACTGTAATTAAAAAACATACATTTTATATGTCAATTTTTATAAAAATTTTATATTTGCATGACAATTTTCAATGTTTACGTGTCAGATAATGATTTCTTTTGATTCTAAAAAAAGAGTTCAATCATATCCAATTTCAAAGCATCTTTTGTTTTTTCTAAGATTTTTTCGCTGGAACATGTCACACTCTTTGGTACAAACCTTATTTATTTTCTAAATAACCGAGGTTTAGAAAGTATACTTGGAAAAATCGTCTAATTTAACGAGTAATTCTGTATGGTGATGGATATATCTGAATTTTGGGCATGATTGCTATAGGCCAACTTAAAACCAAGGCTTCGAGACTGTTCCAAACAATCAATATAATATCTGACAATTTCTTATGTAAAATTATATTTATGTGTCAAAAATTGGAAAATTATTTTTCGTTATTAATTCGCATCTGTAATTAGAGTCGTGTTGATGGCGAACATGTAAAATTGCCTTTGCATGGATCTCAGAATTTCATTCTTTGTAATTAATGACGTTGCATGCTGATCTATGTGATCAACAACCTGTTTGAATGAATTGGTCTAAGCCATTGATAACGAAACTTCATTTTAATACTGAGTTAAGTGGATCAATGAATTAGCAATATTTTAGCACTCAAAATAAACTATTTACATTCGTTTTGATTTGCACATGAGTAAATATTGGGGAAAAAAGTCCATTGGCAAAAAACGGTTACAACGTAATGTAAAAATTCTAACATTAAAAAAACATAACGTTATGTAAGGCATTTATTAGAATTTTCTCCTTATTCTTTGCAATTTAAATATATCAATATTTTTTGTAATTTCAATTTCTCGTTGAGGTACTTTGCAGGTGCTAATAATTAGAGTAATTGAAAGACCTTTGGATTCTTGTCCAGATGATATTGTGTTGCCAGGATTGTTTTCTGTATAAATGGAATGTTTTGTATTAATGTATTTACAATTAATAAGATATCCTGTCGCACCCGTAGCTGTCCATGTGCCTAAAAGATATTTGCATTCATTAGAGTTGAAAATACATTCCTTAACATATGTAATACAATCACTATAATTATCTGCATCTAATGAAATTAGACCATAAACATCAGTGTCTGGGCAAACGTTTCGATCAAAGATGCAACGATTGATATTATAAGTTCCTGCCTGATAAATAACAAAAATTGTAGTTTCGACAGCTGTATTGTTATAAAAATAACAGTTAATTGCATCTCCACCTTGCCAAAAATTGACTGCTACATTTTGATTTAATGTAGAATGAGAAATGTTATTTGAGTTGATTTCCTTTTGCCCACTTTTCAAATCTACACCGTTCCAATATCCTCTTAACTGAGAAATTGATGAATCTAGAACTTGTAATTTGCTGGTTGAATTTTCTCCATAAAGAGAGCAATATGCTCCCAATCCTCTTGAATGTGAATCAATGCCACAAATAAGTCTTTGAACGCATTGGCCACCATATAAATAAACTGATCCACCTCTTTCATTACCAGATGAACAATGCTTGAAATGACAACTTTCAATGACCATCTTAGAATTGCTAACTCTGATGCAGCCATTCTGTTTAAAATCTTCAAATGATATATCATGTATGTAATGGTTGCCTGATTGAGTAATTCTTTGCGGACTTTCGTAAGTTATCGCAGATTCACTGAAGTATTCGTCCCAACTCTGTGTTAAAATATTCATTGGAAGGCTGTATTCATCGCTTTCAATCCATAATAAAGGGAAGAAATTCATCAAAATGAAAAATGAACAATTGTATTGGAAAAAATTGAATATAATTTATCCGTCATGAATTGATAACTTTTTTTTTTGAATTTTTCAATTAATATGTCAGAAAATAATTTGAATTCTTGCAAATGTGGATATTATAAGATTCATATTAAATTTTTTAGCTATATGTTTGACACTTTTGTGTTTGAGCGAAGCTCAAAACCGCATAAAGTATCAATACATTTTGAAATAGTTGTTATTCTTTTCAAGGTGAATTCAAAATTGAATGAATTACGAAATTAAATAAAAGATAATTGTCCATCAATTTTTTTTTTTTTTTCATCGATATGATATATACTAACATGGAGAATATTCATTAAAAAATGCCGACTAAAAAAGCATAAAAAATTGTCGGATTTGATGTGAAACTGCCCTGTTAAAAAAATGGTATTGATTTCCATTAACATTTATATAAACAGATGTTTTAAAAAGACTAAATTTTGTATTGAATTTATGAAGAAAACAAAAACTCACAATTTTTAGTACAATATTGCAGTAAATAATACAATAATAAAGTTTCAAAGACTAGTGTTAGTTGAAAATATAATTGCATATAAATGTTTTTGTTTGATGCATCTTTATTTAGCATAGTGTTTTTGTGAGTTAAAAGTTGGAGTTTACAATGTAACGCTTTAAATAAAATATTTTAAGTGCATACATATCGATTAAGCACATATTTTTTTGTAAATTGAATAAGCAAATCAATATCTTTTCAATAATTCATAATCAAAATATCATAGTAATGCTGTTCATGATACATTATGCATTTTATAGTTTTTTTAAATAGCATCAAGAGATGAATTAGGTACCTCGGAGGTTTGAATAACTGAATTTTGGATCCATACTTCGTATATAAGGTGTGCAGCCCATAATGATGCTCATATTGAAATATCGATAAATTTGTACAGAGAAAAATAGAGTTACAAACTTACATATTTTTAATAATAGAATTTTAAATTTTGTTTTTTCTTTAAAAATATCATTTTCTGATCAAAAAAGCTGTAATACTAGAAATGAAATAATATGATTGATTGTATTTTTAATCTAATCATATAATTACGCGTTACAGCGTATTTAACCAAAACTTATGAAATATTGTTATAATTTTGAAAATATATAAAGAAAGAAACATTATCATTTAGTAATCAAATAGGAAATATGTTTTGCCACTATTTTTTCTTTTTCTTGCGTTTCTTTGGCCGAGCTTTGCTGAAATGGTTTGCTTTTTTCGCATCTATTCTATTTTGCTCATAAACTTCAATAAGATTAATTCTGCGAATGACTTCGATACGGAATCGATCTTTGTTCTCCATTTTGTAAAGATGTAATTAGTTCTCTTGTGTTTTTGCCATCAAAATGACCAATCAAACTTTCGATTTCTTGATCTTGCAAAACTTGTAATAACAAACAAAAAATGAAAATATTTTTGAACCAAAACGCAAGAACTGTATAAAAAAGAAAGTATATACATACAAAAATTTTAAATTTCCTGTTTTGTGTTGAGTAAAGTTGATATGTAAGTACATGAATCAAATTATGCGCATAACTTAATAGAACTCATAAGCTAACCGTATATTTTTGTAGAGTTTGATACCAGATCTCGAAAATTCTCTGTACAATTTTTCTGAAAACTTCTGAATCATTATAACTAGTATTCCTGTGATTGCATGTCAGAG
>MRSU01002323.1:0-10733 GCA_008369845.1 Trichomonas gallinae | reverse complement strand
GGCTCAAAATTGTAAGCGCAAGTTCTAAAATTTAAAGCAGGGGCATTCAAAAAGTGAGTATGTCGGTCGACCCTTAATAATGAGAGAATAATATCAAATTGGATTGAATTTATTTCTATGATGCTTATTTAAATGGCTGCAATTTTAGACGCTAAAATATGCAATATCTCTACCAAATTCATATTTGTTGAAATAAAAATAGAAATTGAACTTACAATATAGATGTATTGATCGAGTTAAAAAAACTGAAATCGAACAGATTCTAATGTTTTCATCGTCAAAGACTTCTAGGTAAAACAAATCAAATTCTTTCTTTGAACATCTAAAATAGATCGAAACAATTAATATAAAACATTTATAAACAAAACATACAATATTATAAACATATACAATACATATTTTCCGCATGAAATCAATTTCATCTTTTGAATATTTAACATTCAACATTAAGCAATTGCTATAACTAATATTCCAGCGCATCATTTTCCCATTTCTGGTGCTCAACAGCGTACATTACATTTTTGATTGCTTTAATTCCAATTTCTATTGGCATTGGTCCTTTCTTGCCGCTGTGATGGCCCATTCCAGGAACCTGCAGAGTTATCATCCATATTTTGAGAGCTTCCGCGCAACTTTCAGCAGGTGGATCATTCAAATCTCCCAAACAACAAACTACTCCTGTTTTAGCACGCATGTATATCATATTGGTCAGTCCTGATCCGGTTGGGCCTACAAGGATTTTAACTGAAGCATATGTTGTCACTGCAGATTTGAGATTATTATAATCAGGGATGCGAAGAACAGGAATTGTTCCTTTAAACTGCTCTCTGCACTCCTCTTCGAACTTATCGAACTCCAAAATGTGGCGATTTGTTCTATGATGTCTATTATATAATCCTAAATACTTGCTTTCGATATTTTCGCAGTTGAATTTGTTTCTGAGGATCCTACTGACCTCGGGAAGACCTCTTATCATTGCACCATGTATTGACTCATTCGCAATAACAGTGTGCATCCTTGCAGCATGCACAAATTGATTGTTAGTACATATTATGTTCTCGTTAGGGACACCAAAGTGCGTAACCATTTCGTGATAAATACTGGATGATGATAATATCAAAAATTTTGCGATTTTTCGGACGTCTTCTGGAATAAATATCAAATATGACAGCACATCGTAAACAAAATGCGCAAAAACATAGCACCAATCATTGCCTAAAACAATAACATCTGAATATCTTCCCATAACAACACCTTTTCTTGTACAAAATCGTGGAACTACGACTTTTTGAGGGTATCTGATTTCAACATTATCTACTGTCCATCCTCCAGCTGCACACGCATAAACATCCTCGAATATATAGTATTTAATGTTCAAACGTTCCATACTTGATAATGACATGAATACCCATGCTCTTATATCCTTTCCACCGACATTTTTTACGTAATATTTGTTATTCTGATGATCAGCTTCCTCATAAAAGAGTTTTTCGTAATGTACTTGGAATTTATCGAAATCCATGACGTCTGATATATCAATTTCGGATAGTAAAAAACGATCGGTTAAGGAAAACGAAATGAAAATATCTGAACCTATTATTACAAACAATGTATACAGAGCAATCGTTAGAGATACTGCCGGAGCTAAGTATAACATATTCTGTTTGTGCCTAACTACAGCAGTAGAGACAGTATTAAACATTTCAGAAAAATGATTTAACCTTATTTCACCCTTATGGTTAAAATATTAATTAACATAATGATTCATAATGTTCTGATCAGACGATTATTTTAAATTCAAATTTTGATATACGATTATTTTTAGTTCAATTTTTTAAAACCAAATCATCCAATATTTTTCATGCAATTGAGTTTTACCATCATTGTTTTCATATAAAAATATTTTGGCTTTTTATTTTTTTATGAAGCTCAATTCCAAATTCATCCTATAATTGGCTATTATACAATGCACTCATATTATTCTTCACATTAATTTTTTTTATTCGTAAGATGATTGAATTTGATAATAGTATTATCAATGGTAAGACCAAATTTAGTAGATATAGAACTTTGGAATACATATTGGCCGTCGATATCATGAGATGCATTTTCTCATCTATGGTAATGTAGACATATGAATAATGGGTCATGAACCGGATAGTTTACATCTATAATAGTTTATTCAAAAAATTATGAATATTAAATTAAATTTAAATTGCTAAAGAGCAATTCTTTGGACGATGATTTCATGCTGTATGGACATGCTACGCTTTATTGATTGCTTTAGGGGTTATGCTATATGATTTATGTAATTCCAACGATCTTGGTGGTGATTAGGCAGTTAGAAACATAGTGATATATGCTTCATAATGATGTTAATTACATAATTTAGACATAGTATTAATAACAATATATAAAATAAATTAAAGATTATCAACTGACTTCTGAAGATATGCTAATCTCTTCTGGATTTCATCATTCTGACAATCATTAAGGTCTTCTAATCTGTCATAAAAGTCGCTCTGCCTGAGAAGGTTTTCGATTTCTTCAGATTTAGAAGCTTTGATGCAATAATCAATCAATCTGGTCAATGCATCAATGCATCTAAGGGTGACGTAGTAAATACCGCATCCAAGCATCTCCGAAAGAAGATCGATAACTTCCTGCTGCATGAAAAGCTGAATTGCACCAGCAGAAAAGATTACAAGGGAACTGACAAAGTAAGTCGCTTCTTGCTTGAACTCAGATGTTCCTTCCATGCAGTTGCTAATGATTTCTGAAACAAATTCTTGTGTAATCGAGCTCATGATTTCATTAGGACAACACTCGATCATATTAGCAAGAACCCAAAGCACTAAGTGTGCATACTTTCCGTTCAACTGCGCAAAGAGCTGCTCTCTAAGACCGAGTTGGATTAAGGACAAAATTTGTTCCGGCTGGCTAACTGTAAGATTTCCGCATAGGATGAGTGCGACATTTGTAAGTTCTGGAGTTGGTATTGCTTGGACGATTGCTGGGAAAACCTTTAAGTTGTAAATTGTGAAAACTGCATCTGGATCTTCATTTGTCATTTCAATGAGTGTTTCAAAGAGTGCTTCAAGCTGTGGAACTTCAGCATCAGACAAAAGCTCGCAAACTTGTGGTAAGAAATCTTGAATAACTGCTGTATCGATCTTTGCTTCTACTTGAAATAATGATGAGATAGACTTGCAACAAGCTGTTTTAAGATCAGAATTCTCAGCTCCTTTGAAGATATCAATAATGGTTGTATGAATTCCAAAACAGAAAAGAGCGTCACGTGCGTAATCTGATGATGATGCAATAGAGCTGATCAATTCTAATTGCTTAAAGATCAAATCTGGATTAACGTCATAAATCTGACTGGCCAATGTTCCAATGATATCTGAATCGACAAGACACTGGATATTTCTGCAATTGTTGAATGCGAGAGCTGTTACCAAGTAAATCTGTATTGTTGTCGAATTGGAAAAATTGAATGAATATAAAGATGCCAATCCTTCAATGAATTGTTGTGTGCAGATAACTTTTCTAACTTCATTCATGCTTGTCTCTGCAACGCTTAAAAAGATAGACAAGAACTGGCTGATTGCTTCTTCTGTCTGTGCTTGGAAGATGTCAGCAAGACTGTCTGGCTTGAGTATATCGAGATTTGCATTGCTTTCGAGTACCTTAGGCTTGCATTCAGCAAGATTTCTCTTTAAATGAACAACATTTTGGAAATAAGAACCTTTTCGATAATTAATTGTAAATTTCTTTCTTTCTTGTGTAATCTCGTCATAGTAGCCTGTCATATTAACCCCTGTAGTAGCAAAATGCCCAACGTCCATCATTTAAAAGTCTTAGAAAGGATGAGAAAATCCTCCTAAAAAGGATTAAAAAGACAAAGGCCAAACTTTCATTGAAAAATCTTTTGCTGTATATCATCCTTATCATATATACAATCATATTTTGCAATAAAAATTATGAATCGTTTAATAAAATTATTTGTGAGTGCTGATTCAAAAGATTCATATCGTTTTTAATAATTTATGAGGCTTATCTTAGCGTCTCACAATTTATAATTCGATATCTGCATTCATTATCCTATTATAAAATAGAAACAAAAGACATCAAGAATTGAATGTATTTCTAATATTTTAAAGAAAAATAATTATATCATATAGCTACAAATTATTATCTAATAAAAAAATTTGAAAAGAAATTCTTGATTTGATTTAAATTAAATTTAAAATATGATCTATATTACAAAATGTCTTCGGATTCAAAATTTGAAATTTTCGATTTGACTGAAAAATATAGATTTATAACATGATGTAGATTGATAAATATCTGAGGATTCAAAAATTGGTTTATGATTCAAAATCTTGATTTGATGAAAATTATATTTATTATATGATACAGATCGATAAATATTCTAGCATTCAAAATTTGAAATGTTTGATGGTTTTAGGTTATTGATTTATAATAGGTAATGTGATAAGATTTCAAGGTAATCGCAAAAATGTGATAAATACGTTATTGAAATTTTGATTTCTCTTTTTTTATTTGTTGTAAATTTTTTATGAGACTTTTTTTTTCGATATCATTGCAGTATACAATAGTGGGAAATGTTTTGGTGTGAATTTGCCAATTAGGGAGTTGAATTTCACAAAATGGGAGAATTTTCGATTATAAATTTTATCGAAAATTAACCGAGAGAACATTGGATATACTGAATCTGACCATTACTGTAGTGTTTTCAGAGAAATAGCGCGAAATTTTTCGGATGAAAACCATTTTAACGGCCTAATTCTTTGATCCATTTAGTGTATATAATCTAAATACTTAGAATTCCAATAAAATGCATACTATCGTCATAACATTTTCGATATTATTTCGAATCTACCCTTTATACAACATCAAATCTACTATTATATATATATTTCTATCATACTATAAGCTATGTCATATTCATTTGATTAACTGGAACTTCCATGCTGTGATATTATTTTTTTGAATTGATAAGTATAAAAATTGTTTGTAAATAGAATAATATGTTTAAAATAACCATTTATACAGGAACTATGGTTTGCAAGACTCATTTTCTTGACAATAAAGTCCAATTTGAAAATCCCATTAATAATTAATTTGGTCTAATAGTTGCATCCTGCTCAAAAATACTAATTTATACACATAAAAATGAATGCTATCTGGTGCAATGTACATCATTAGCATTGATATACATATGATGAAAATATTACGTGAAATTCCCAAAATTTGCATTGTGAATTAACTATTACAAGCTAATTCTATTTGATTGTTATTGATTTGAGTTTAGCTAAGTAACTAATTTCAGATGAAATTAATTTTTGCATCGAATTGATATTCTCTAGTATTTCAATCCTTTCTTGTAATATGTTTAACATATAGTTATAATCATTGCAGTCATGTTTTAAAGATTCTTCGCAAATTTGAATCAAATGATTGATTGTTGCTAATTTCAGTCTTTTCTTGTGAATTTTATTCGTATTTGATATAGTATTTATAGTGTTATTGAGTGTATTTAATCTATCTTCAATAATTTGATTATGATCAACCTTTAATAGTCTTTCATATTGTTGCAATGAATTTTCACAGCTATTTACATATTCTTCCATCAGTGTAAGATCATCAATAGGCGTGGTTAGAATCCCAATTGCAACAGCTTCTCTTTCATCAAGTTCATTAAGTAAAAATACGCATTTTTCGATATCATCCTCAATTACTGTTGTGCTGTGAATGCTGATATCATTGAAACGCGATGATTCAAAATCTGTGATAATAGATTTAGATTGTTTCGTTGAGTATTTCGTAAATGATGGTGATGTAAAGGACTCATCATCTTCATTATCACTAATGAAAGAGAATATTTGCATTGAAAAATCATTTTTCGGGATATTTTCGGATATAACAGATTGATGACTCAATATAGACTTACTCAAATCCAATATAGAGTTGTTGGATATCATACTAAACCGGCTGTATTTCTCTTGTAAAGGAGAATTCTTTGAACTCATATTTTTATGACAAATAAAATCCAAAATTGGCAGATTTTAATAAATTATTGGCACGTAAATTGATTTTAGCAGATTAATTTTTTTGACACGTATACTAAAAATGTCAAAAATTTAATGTCAAGAGTTCAAGTTCCAGATGATTTACTAGATTTATTTCAGTCTGTAACAGATTCAACACGAAGAGTGGCCTATTATTATCTTTCTCATAACAATAATGACATAAATAACGCTGTTTCCGCATTTTATGATCTTGGAGGAACTGTTCCCGATGAATACCAGATGCCAGGTGCACAACCACCGCCATCACAGCCACCACAATCAAATCAAAGGAGCAATTCTATTAATACAGCGCAAAATATTCTCGAACTTCTACAGGATGTGCATGAGTTCTATGAAAACCCGCCTTCATCAGAGGAACAAGCAATTGAAAGGCGAGATAGATTCCAAAACATAATGAATCAATTAGAACAAGCATTATCTGGTGTTCTGCCTCCAGGAGATTCAAACAGTGCACCACATTCTGCAACATCTACTCCATCCATAGAATTACCAGCTGAAGAACAAGAAAATAGTGAATCTAGTAATCCTAAATATTCACTTGAGGATCAGCCTATTTTAAGTCCTGGAATAAATAGAATTTATAGGAAAGCAGATATCGACAAAGCTCTAGAGCTACAGAGCGTATCAGTTCTTGCATCTCCATCACCATTAGATTATCATTTCCCAGAAAAACCAAAAAATCATTTTCAAAACGAAAAGTACATATTCAAAACGCCGAATGAATTCATTGAACAAGAGAAAGAAAGGCAATCACAAAGTGTTGAATTATTTCCTAAAAGAAATGATGAATTCAATCAATCAAGGATCATTATATGGAAAAATGGTTATACGGTTAAAGGAAAATTTGTTGAATTGCGAGGAGGAGCTCTTGAGAATTTTCGGAAAAATCTTCAAGCAGGAATTGTTCCCCAAGAAGCAATTGCAGATGATTATGAGATAGATAATAGATCTGATGAATCATTTTTACCTTGATTAATGAAAATTATTTATATATTGTTTCAATTTGTTTGTAAATTTTTGTTCGTTATTACTATATATTCATTCTATGTAATATAGGTTCATATACCAAGTCAAATTAAGAGGTTCAGGAGTGAATTGTAAAATAATTAAAAGATGAATTAAAAAAAAAAACTTGAAATGTTGAATGAAATAGAATAAAAACAAACATAGTTTAAAATTAAAAGAAAACAAATATTGCTATGCGGAAATTCCACCTTTTCGAACAAAAACAATGTTTGATTTTGGAGCAAGAGCAGGAAGTCCAACTTTGAGTGACAGATATGTATTCCTTCTCTTCTCTTTGAATGGGTGCTCGAGTGGTGGCAGATTGGATCCTTCTTTCGGATTTTCAATCTTAACACTCTTAAGCGTAGTAAGTTTGAGGTTGGATGCTGTTCCAATACTCACACGTGAAGTCTGAACTTGGGGTGAACTTACATTTGATTTTAATATTTTATAAATTGTTGTTGCTTTTGTGAAGCGACCGTTTGTTAGATCATCGGTTAATGTATCGACATCAACGCCGGTTTCAGCAACGCATTGTACGATTAATTGATCAATTGCAAATTGATTTTCTCCAGGCTGATGAATGGTTATTTTTTGACCATTGAGCCAGGGATGTGCAGCAATCTGTTCGATGGAGTAACGAGCTTTAGGATCTTTAACTAAAATTTTCGATAATAAATCTTTGAGTTCATTAGAAAGATATGTTGGATATTCGATTGTTCCATGCACAACCATGTTGCAAAGATCTTGGATCTCGTCAGAGTCAAAAGGCCTTGTTCCAGCCGTAATAAAATACAAGAAAATTCCAGCGCTCCATATATCAGATTTTTCTGTAACTACATCATGCAGTATAACTTCTGGTGCCATATATGCTGGTGATCCAACAATAGACATTTTTTTTGGATTTTGTGGATCGTAAAAAGCGCTAACACCAAAGTCTACAAGTTTGATGTTGAAATATCTATCGAGTAGAATATTGCCAGCCTTAATATCTCTATGAATAATATGATGTACGTTGTGAAGATATGACAATGATGATAATAGTTGCGCGAAGTATCTTTTTGCATGGTTCTCGGTAACTGGTCTAGTTGGGTTAATGAATCCTTCGAATGATCCATTCTCAGCAAGGTCAATTACGCAATAATAATTATTTTCATCACTGAATAAGTCATAAAGTGATGAAATGAAGGGGTATTCGATTCGCCTTAAGATCTCTGCTTCGTGTTCAAAGATCTGCTTTTGATTCTGTCCAGCAATTGTAGACTTCGGATAACCTTTGATAGCGACGGGTAGGCCAAGAATCTTGTGTTTCGCGTAGAACACCTCCGATGATGCACCTTTTCCAATGGAATAGCAGATGTCATATGTATCTAAAAGAGATTGAACTTCATTCATTATCTATCGTTTTTTGGTTTTTCATATCACATGTCTGACTTTTTAATTTTATTATAATCAAGTTTGACAATATACATAATGCAAAATCAATAATTTCGACAAAATTTTGTAAAAAATTATTTTTATTCAAGTAATATACGTCCCATAGATTTATCTATTAATTGCAAGTTAGAAAATTTTAAAATCTTAAAGAATGGAAAAAATTGATTCTAAATATGCCACAAAAACCAGATTCATTATCAATTAATAGTTCATATCGATATGCAGATATCGATTCTTTGTTTAAAATTATTGATGTTTCAATACAACAAAAATTTTCAGTAAAAAAAGTGAAGAGTAGTAAGATTCAATGCGTTCACAGAATATTTTCTTAATCATTGAAATAAATATTACCGTCCATATTATTATTAACTAAATTATTTGTCCAAAAAAAGAATTTGATTTTTCAATTGTTTATTTGCCATAAAATATTTTCTTCTACTCGCAGTTTTCTTTTTAATAATTAGAATGTTTGCTGTCAATATCCTTGAAGGACAAAAGTTTACGAAACTTTTGTGACCAAATGTAGGTGGTATAGATCCTAAAATTATTTCTTTAATCTTCACTTGCACGAGTATGTAACATAACTGCTCTCACTAAGCTAGAGCAATAGTTCATAGAGTAGAATCTTTTTTTGTTTATGTTATGGCATTTGAATATATGACACTTTACATGTCAACACTTAACAATTCATTACTTTTTCCATGAAAACTTTGTTACGGTCTCTCCCTTGCACTCCAAATTAGCACTAGGCTATGGTGTTATGAAAAAGGTGCGGACACCTGGTCTTCTCAGCAGAATCCTAATTATCTACGTTAATAAACGTCGAGCATTAGACTGTCGGATTTCGGGGTTTGATATTTGACATTCAGATACTTTACATGGCAGCTGTGAATCATTTTGATTATATCTAATGAGGGCTAAAACAGTTGTGTATCATTAAGATATAGTTCATAGTTAATCATTCTTCTGTTTGTTTTTCGATGAAATCGATGATGATTGTTGCAACCTCAGAGATTTCTTTGTTTTGGCTATCCATGCATTCCTCTAATTGATCCATAAAGTCTTCACTTTTGGAATATTCGAGTATTTTGTCTAAAATTGCTGGTTTTTCCAATAAAATGTAAATTGCTTTCAGAATTATCACAGTTTCATCATTTTCTGGGCTGATCACATCGCAAAAAAGATTTAAAATGCCAAGGTCATAGAGTGAACCAAAATACTCGAAATAGTTAATGTTATTTGAAAGAATAATTATTTTTGCAAAAAATAATGAAAGATGAAGCAAATATGCGTATGTATTATTTTGTGCGTGTTGTATTAATTGAGCAGCATATGAAGGGTCACTTGCAAACAAATATTGCAAATGATTAAGATTTTTTGCAATGATAAAATACTGAACATCAAAAAGGTAACTAATAACTTCAGGTCTATCAATAGTTAATAAATGTGCTAATAAAACATCTGGAGGAGGAATTCCACGAAATTGGTTTTTTTCAATTAGCAATGCAATGAAATGTACTGCACACCAATGGCCTTCATTTTTCCATCTCATAAATAAATCAAATATTTGTGCGTTGATATTGAAAGATATTTGATTCATTAAATTAAAATAGATTAAATAAATGAAATATATGATATCTGCATTTGATATAACATTCCAAATTCCATAATGACTATCCATGAATTCTAAAACACGATGATAAAATTGAAAATGGTAATAAACTTGATTTGATAATATTGTGTACAATAAAACAAGGATTCTTAATATCAATCTGGCACTAATTTCGCTCCTCTCTACACTTTGAAGTGCAGAAAAGCAATGATCAGCAATTGCAAAAATTGAATCTTGATGAACTGTGTTTAAAATGAAATCTTCTGATGTTTTATCGTCATAAAGCTGTATTATGACACTTATTATGTTAGACAACGTGTATATATCATTACATAATGTTAATATTTCAATTATTTGATTAATTATTTCAGTTTCCTTAAAAATATCAAAATTCTTGGACGAATATTTTAAATATGCATGAATTAAATCAGATGCACATGCACTTATAGGCGGATCTACAATTTTAAGATGTTGAATAAATAAAGGCTGAAAAATGTCAGTATTCAATTTTCGGACTTGAAGAATCGCTTCACGAGCAACTCCATCTCCAGTCCTTTTCTTGC
>MRSU01002321.1:0-19149 GCA_008369845.1 Trichomonas gallinae | reverse complement strand
AAAGCCCCCTGCATTAATTTGATAGACCCCGCCGTCTGCCCTTTTTTCCGGTGTCTGCCCCTTTTTCCTGCCACTCTAAATACATATTAAAAATTATGCATATTTTTATTTTACCCACAGACTCATTAAAAGAGACAATATTGAACGATTCATATTATGTCTATACATTCAAGATATAGCTTGCAATTGAACAGATCATCGGCAAAAGTGTTTAATCTTACATCAAATATCAAATGGCTGGTAATGTCTATAAGCTTCGCTATGATAAATAGACGATTTGTTAAATATCTAGATATTGATGTTAGTTTTTTATGTGTGGAAGTGAGCTTCTGGCCTGTTATGTTCAATACATCTAAAGATTTGGCACTTTATTGGTAGCCTTTTGAAGATATTATGAGATCAACAATGATTTAAGTTATTATTTATTCTGCATAATTATTTTGTCAAACAATTTCACTTTTTTACTGCACAGCAAATTGTTTTTGATTGTTTGTACTATAATTAATTGGATTTAACTGTTTGTTAGATTTATATGAGTAGTAAAAATAGTTTGAGAAATAAATATAATAGCAAGTTTATAATCCTACAATGTTAAAACAAATATAATAAAAACAATCAAATAAATCTGAGTTATTCTTGAATAAGGTGTCCATCCATGCGGTTGAGGGCTTGCTGCAGCTTCCTGCGGCGTACGCGATTCTGTATGCAGCAGTATAGTGATGCAGCGAAGAAAATAACAATTACGAAAACGCAGCAAACAACGATGACCACCCATTCATAGTCAAACAAGTTGTAAGAAGAAGCTCCTGGGTCAGTGTTATTCATACCAAGGAACTTTCTCATCCTGCACACTCTGCCTGGATCTGGGCACACAACATAGCCCGCGTAGCCGAAAAATTTCAGCTTTTGATCTTTATCTTCGCATTTTTTCACCTGATTGTCGACGTGAATGTAGAGTTCGTTAGAATCTGTGCATGTCATCTTGAAGCATCCTGGAATGAGTTTGCCGGGCATCACGTTTGGATATAATGAAGAAAGCGCACACATTGAAAGATTACTGAAATACATGCCCAATTGTGCGTACTTTTGGTTTAAAGAGGTGTCATAGCATAGCATGTTTGCATATGGAATGGGAAACAGCTGGTAATCGAAGATTTCTAAATTGCTAATTATATTTGTTTCATTTGGATCATACCACTTGATATTTGAGCATGGGCCACTGGATGATTTACTGCAGTCATATGAGTATTTGTCTGGGCATTTTCCTCCGCCCATAAAATCAAATGTGCAAATGTTTGATTCTGAGCTGTCGCACATATAATTTGATGGGAATACTTGGCGTGGAGGCTTGGAAATGAAGTCTTGAAGTGGTTTTCCGTCAAGTGTTTTTCCATTTCCATAAGGAAAAGGCTCTGCCATGGAAAAGTTGACTTCATACCATCCTGAATCAGCTAACAACGATAATGTGACGTTGCTGATTCTCGATGGAGGCACTTGAAAGCCTTGCATCACATCAGTCAGATAATATATTTCTTTTGGATGAGATAATGCTGTTCCAGTGCCTCCTTGGTCTTCTATAATGATTCCAACTGGAAAATCAACAATGTCTCGCGTGATATTGAAATGATCTTTTGCAAATTGTTTAGAATAAGGTCCTGTGATGACGTAAAACTTTTTTTGTGGATACCCTGGAACAGTGTATGTCTCCACTGGATTGTAATGAGCCCCTGTCAGCGGATTTATCCAGTTTGAGTACAAAGTTGATGAAATTGCTAAAATGTGGCAAGTTTCGTGGAAAACTGTCTGGTAGAAGTCATTTGTGAATGTGTCTGGGATGCAGGCAGCGTTGATGTAAATGCCGCCTGTTATAGGTCTTTTATCATAAGGATTTAAATCTGCTGAAAATGCTGAAGCGAGAGTGAGAGTTCCTTCAAATGGGCGAACTACAGCTGTGATGTGGAGGTCATCACTGGTTTTGTAAGGCGTTATTGTGATGTCTCCTATTGTTCTCACTGTAAATGGGCTAGACAATCTATCTACCTTCAGTAATTGCTGTAAATGATTAGTTAGCTTTTTAAATGTCATATTTAATGTGCTGAGCTTCTCTTCTGTCATCATATGTCGATATTCGCATTTGAATGTTCCATATGTCCAAGTTACAACTTGGCCAATAGTCTTACACATATGTGGATCTGTTTGTTGGAAGATCTGACTAGTATTTATCGTTAATCTAATTGTTTCTTTTCCGGATGATAAATCTAAAGTGTTCTTTTTGCCTATTAAATCACTATGTATCCTAGGTTTGATCTGCATTTGATCATGGATACACTTGTGTGAAAAAGAACGCGCAAAAAGAAGAGAAAAAAGCATTTTTTTGAGGATTGACTATTTTTGAATTAACTCTCTTAATTTTTTGATAGCAAAATTTTACAAAAAAAATTATCGGGAAAAAAACCTTTCCGAGTAAATTTTAATTGTGATATTTAATATACTACTACTGCCCACACTATAAACACTGTCGGCAATGTTTTCTTTAATTTTTGCCAAAATAAACTATTTACGTGGCATTTTATTTGTTTTTGTCAAGTAAAATCATAATTTTGCCGTGCAAATATGATTGTCAAAATTTAGGATCTTTTTGCCAATATAAATTATTTACGTGACAATTGATTTGCGTTTGTCAAGTAAAATTCGAATTCTGTCATGTAATAATGTCAAAATAAATCATTATCATATCCGAATTTAATAAACTCTCTAATATATGGCAACCGTTTATAAGGCACACCACTGACTTGCGCTCCAATAATCTCAAATAGGTAATAGTAACTCGATCTAAACAGCAAATATTTATTTTCATTTCTTAGATCGTTTTGGGTTTCATAGAACTAAAAAATAAGATAATGAGAGCCTTGTTTCTTGTACATACAATACTTCGAGATACAAAAGGATGAAATTGTTGATTTGACATTTGACCTTTTACGATGTCAAATTTTCAAAAAGCTATAAATTCATTTGATTTCTTTTATCATGATACATATAATTAGTAAAAAATGTTAATAGTAGGAACTAGTTTTCCTGATACAACAATACGGAGACATATAAGTAATCTATATTAATTAACAAAATTTAATTACGCATTGTACACAAGCGTTCTCTCTGTCTTTCTTTGAAGGATGTTTGCTGATATCAAGTTAAGTACTGCAAGCTGGAAGTCAGCCCTAGTTAAAACGAACCTTTGGCACAGATTCGTGAAAATTCTGTTGCGTAGATCATCCTCGAACATTGTCTTCTCCTGCTTCATTGTCTTTGCGATGCTGGATTCTATGGCTTTGCCTCTATTGATGTATTCCTCTTTTGACGTGTTATCGGCCTCTTCTGGAACTGGTAAAAATATATTTTTAGATTCTGGCGTGAATGACGAATTTATCCTAAACATTTGGTTAGCTCTTGATAGTATATTGTAAGGCTTTCTTGTCATTGTCTCTAAAGCTGGAGTTCCAATTTGTGATGGAATATATCTCCTATTTCCATCAGTTTCGTCATACATCTCTGCTGTAACGTATTCCTTCTCATTTAGTGCAAGAAGGAACTCGATTTGAGTGCCATTTCCGCTGATTAAACAATTTTTCTTTTCCCATCTGACTTGTACGTACCAGAAATCGATTGGAAATGAAAGGAATCTGCCTGAGAACTTCTCCTTGTACAACTGTGGCATATTTCCAATTAATTTCTTCAAATATTTCGGAGACGATGAAGTTGATTTATAAGGCCAATGGGCTTTGTTCAGAATCAGCATCTGTCTGAAATTCATTTCATCTGCCTGCATCTTTCCATCGATGATATTTACGATTAAATTAGGTTTGTATATCTCTGAAGAATTTTTAATTACATCTTTTGCTGCGATTTCGTATTGTGTTTGAACTGAGCCGTTTTGCACAAACCTCTGGATGAGTAATTTCGTGTAATCGTAGATTAGCTCGTCTTTGTTGTATACATACTTCAATAAAGGTTTAAATTTCGAAATTTCGCCTCTTCTAAGGAGAATCTTGTGTGTTTCCATGAGTATATTTTCTATAACTGTGTCTGTATCGACATTCACATACTTGTCAATGGAATCTTTGATTTTTGGATTGCGATCGAAATATTTTTCATTTAAATTATCGTAAAACTGGACAGATTCTATCATTTTGTCTAATTCTTGTGGTTTCTTTTCCATTGTAAGTACTATCATGTCGACAACATCTGTTTTAAGAAAACCAACATCATCAAACATTGAAGCAATGCGAGAAATTGGTTCTATATCTCGTTTAAGGCAAAACATTGGTATGGATCGAATGATTTCGTGTGTAAACATGTAATCTTTCGATGTTAAAAGCTGAGTTGAAAGATTATAAACCATATCACCAGCATTTGGATGAACTCCACGACTGAATACAATCCTCAAGACCTCCATAAGATTCTTGCAGTTTTCTGGATATGATTCTGCAATGTCAATCAGGTTATCTTCGATTTCATCAGCTGAAACTGCAATTTCTTCTTTAATAGTGAATGGATTTTCATCAATATTTGTTGGTAATCCTTGATTTTCAACCCATTTCAGTAGGAATTGATTAAGTTTTGAATCAATCATTTCATCAATTATATTTATTTGCCTTGGAACAATCTTTTGGAGTATTTCTTTGATTTGGTCAATCTTTTTTAGGCGTGGATCATTACTTGCTGAATCTAAATCAGTAGAATCAACAATTTTGAACAAATAATCAAGATAAATTTCTGCAAAATTATGAAAAATCTTCTCTTCATCAAGTGTTTTTATCAATAAATCGATATACTCTTGCTCAAAGTGAATATTACATTTATATTGAAGCAATTGATACTCAAATGGAAGGAAAATAGCTGTAATATTCTTGATCAGGTAGATGTAATTCTCATAAATAGTTGACATAGCATCGAGATATTCTTCTAAGTTTCTTGAATCTGATTTTTTTGATGATAAAGTTTCGTGGATTATGTTTAAAACCGCATTTTGCACTTTTTTGTTAATACGTGCCATGTATTCGATAATATTGTCTGATGAAACAATGGTATAAAACGATTTTGCAAGAGATACTAAACTTATTTCGTCACATCTATGCAGACATATCAAATTGATGGCTTCATCGATGTTATTATAGCATTCTGTAAGATCCTCTAAGCGAAAATTCAAATGACTCTTAAGTTTTGGTTTCACATTCCGAAAAGCTTGCATTTTTGACTATAATGAATTTTGACAAATGTCACATGAAACTATATACTGCATAACCTGCTAATATTTTCAAAATTTTGAGAAAATACCAAAATTTATACAGGAATTTCAGCATCAATGAAGTTAAATACATGTGTACTTAATAATATACATGTATGTCGTCACTATAATAAAAGTATATCATCATGTTTGTATTTTAAAACCAAAAATTTTGGAGTCCACCGACAACATCATATTCTGACCTTATGGCTATATTTAGTTGCTCAATCATATGCTAAGTTGTACGCGTAGATATATGAAATATCTAAAATTCGTCGAATTAATAAGATATGAAACAAAAAATGAAGCAAATCCAGAAGAAATATAATAATAAGATAGAAAACGAATATTTAGGATTATGTTATATTACAATAAAGGAGTAAAAGTCATTGAATAGCGAGGTAAAATTAAGGGTCCGCTCCGGCCAAAAAATTAAGCGACAGAATTATTTTTTAGATGATACTAACACCACCTACAAAGTCGTGCATATTGTTAGCGCATTAGATCTCTTCAAAAAGTGAGTTTACTTTTCTGGGCAAAACGATAATTTTCAATGCCCCATTGAAAAATTGAGACCGCTATTTTTTCTTGAAAAATCCTCGATTAATTTATATTAATTCTTTTACCAATGTAATATATAACTAATTATGAGTAATTGTCCCAGTTTTTGGTAGTTAGAAATGTAGATTATTGAAAAAAATATTTTGTCATGTAATTTATTCTGCCATTGTAAAGTTGTAAAGTTGACAAATACTTTAAAAATTGTTGGTAAATTTTAGATATATGATATAAAATTTTGTCATGTAAATATTTCTGTCAAATATAGAAAAATTGCTGGTTTATTTTAGAGATAAAAAATCCATTATAATTTTTAATGACTGATAGAACATTGAAGGTCATTGTTAGTGGAATGTTCCAAGTTGGCAAGACAGCGATTGTTTACTACTTTCTGAAACAAAGCAATTCAGAACCAATGCCAACAATGGGAACGATGAATTATTTTCGCCCAGTTGAATACAACAACATTAAATTCAAAATAGAATATACAGATATGAAAGGAGACAAAAATCTAGTTAGTATAATTCCACAGCAATTCAGAGATCAGCAAATAATTTTATTAGTTTTCGATTTAACTAATGAAAAAACGTTTACCGAACTTAATGAATGGTATAAGTCCATCAAAGAAATAGCACCGAATGCAATTTACCTTGTTGTTGGAAATAAATGCGATCTCGAGGATCAAATAGTAGTCGATGAAAATGCAGCAACTAAATTTGCTGAGAGCATCAATTCTACGTACTTTAGAGTTAGTGCCACCCAAGGAACTAACATGTCTATTTTGGATGATTATATTAAGGATAAATGCGAAACACTACCTGGTGTAACGAAAAACACTCATGTCACAAAATCTGCTGATGATAAAAAGAGCTGTTGTTGATTTAAAATTATAAAATTACCTTTTAAATTTATACTGGATAAATAAGTTTTCAGAAGCATGACTTTATCAACTAAAGTCTATTGAACTATAAAATATTTTGAATTTAAATTGAATGAATAAAACAAGTATTTAATAACGTAATTTGCGGAATATAATAACTCCAAGAAGTAATACAGCACCAACAATGGCCAACATTGTATTTTCTTTAGTGAAGATTTTGCTTGGATGTGGATTCTTAAGCAATTTATATGTCGTATTGAGGGCTGCTTTCACATCCCATTTCTTATAGTTTTGGATTCTTTCGACGAGAATTTCATTCTTTTTTGCGAGTGGAACTTGTAAAACATGTGCAATGCAAAGATAGAAGATAAAATCTTCATAATTTGATTTGTTAATCACAATATGATCCCATAATAAGAGCAAATCTTTAGCTTTATGCTCTTCTGCAAACATTAAAATTTCCCAACGCAAAGCATAATGAAAAGAGCTGTGATGAGCAAGCTCTAGTTGATTCGCAAGCTTTGGATAGAATTCTCTAGTAACGATATCCATTCTTTCAAAGTATTTTTGCGTTTTTTCGACATTGTCAATAAATGTTGTTAGTTTTGCTAATTTAATGAAAATTACTGACATATTATAGGCTAAACTTTCAGCAAGTTCTGGAATAAGGCACAGATGTTCAGTAAAATATAATGCCAAACATAAACATGTCAATACATATCTATCAAAACCTTGTGTATAAGATAACCCCTCGTTATTTAAAGATATTAATGCTAGTATTCTGCAAGAATGAAGATGAGCATTTTTAATTGTCATTTCTTGAAGTTTGAGTTCATTAGCAATAGAATAAAACATTCCAATGCTTCTGTCTATGTCTCCCTTAATGATGTTCCCTGAGTTTCGTTTGACTAGCTTCAAAAATGCAGTCTCATCATCAATTTTATCATTAAAATGTTGTTTTAAATCGCGATAATAGTTATCATAAATAGTGTATATCTGTTTGTCCCATGGTTTTTGATCGTCAATTATTCCTAAAGCAACGAGCCAGGAAAATAATCTCAAGGAATTATCTTTTTCGATGTTCATTTCCTTTAAAAACGCTAATACATCTTCGAAAGTTCTTAGTTTTTCTTTATATTCATTCACAGCTCTTGATATTGTTATTTGATCAGTCAATACTGGTAATGTCATAAAATTTTTGCCAAACTTTAGAATTATATTTTGACATTTTACAAAATCCTTATATATTTGACATCTACCATTTTACAAAACAATTCATTTTCACTAAAATATGACATTTTGACGCTTTACAAAATCCTTGTATATTTGACATTCACGGCTTTACAAAACAATTCAAAAGGTTGTCCGGCAGAAAAATACAACTAAAAATTCTGTAAATTAATAATAAAGAATGAGCACATAGTGACCATTAAAATGCTAGATTCTCATCAAAAAAATCCCAGTGGAGTTTTCTTGGGCTCTACTGTAGCATCGAACCTGACGCGTTTTATAAGTAGGGGCCATTTTTGACAATTTTAAAAAATCTGCCGGACTACCTTTACAATTCATTTTCAATGAAATATGACGTTTTGACACTTTACAAAATAATTTATTTACAGAAAAAATATTAAACGTACGCTAAAATCATGGCATTGGTTCATGTTGATTCACCAACAACATTGAAGGTTCCTTCAACAAGACACTGGAAGAGTGAGCTGAAGGATCTTGGAATAGCTACACTTCCTCCAAGAAAACCAAATTCAATAAACCAAGAATTGGGTTGGTATGAAATAGAAGATCAATATAAGGTTCTTAAAGTTATAGAACATTTACTTAACAGAACTAGGCAATTAGAAAACGATGTTATCTTTACTAATGATAATTCACTTGATCCTCTTGCAGTTAGAACAAAGCAACAGTTAGAAAGACTGAAACAATTAACAGAGCAAGAAGCAACCCTCGATGCACAAATCGCTGATGCTACAAAAGAACTCGAAATAATCAAAGTTGAAAGAAAACAAAACCAAAAAGCTTATGCAAAAGAACTTGAAGACCTAGATAAAAGAATTAAGAACTATGAGAGTGTTAGATGTTTCAGGAGGAATTAATATTGCTTTGTTTATTTGTCTATTGTTAATATTTATATAAAAGTTAATATAGTCATGGCCCAAATATTCGTTTTTCATAAAAGCAAACCTACAATACTATAGATATTTTTAGATTTCGATTTTTATTTATCGACAACACTATTCTTTGGTTATCTAATAACAATATTATAGTGTTGTAAAATATGATTTATATGCGCATCATGCATATAATCGATAATAAATCAAAATTGGCATAAAAATTTGAAAAATTCTTAAATGGTGCATACTATATTAAGCCTTCTCCATTTATTTATACAAATTCAATATCCTTTTATCGATTTTACCTTTGCAAGGAGAGAAATTCTTCAAGGAAGTAATTCATTCTTGATTAATTACATATTTTAGTATTGTTCCCGTGTTGCTTATTGTCAAGGCTGTTATATTTGAAGGAGGCAGCGATTGCAAGAGTAATGTCGACTTTTCATGGATCGTAAACGTTGGAAAACTTGAAAATCAGGGAGGTAATTTAACGTATATTTTAATTCGATGCGAGAAAACAATAAACATTTCGGCTTTACTCTCAAAATAAAATTATACAACATACGATTATTTTCAATTCAAAATTGATAATTTCAGAAATTAAAATAATCATATTAAAGACAATTAAACATTTCCAAGGTTTTCCGCATGCTTTCACGCCCGTAAAATAATTGCTAAATCGTTATATCATTGAATTTTGAGTTGGAAATAATCGTTAATAGAAAAGCAAAACTCAAAATTCAAGTTTATAAAGATTTTATAATTATTTAAAAATGTTTAGTCACTTTTACAAAATTCTAATGCGTCAAAAATTTTAAAATGGAAATCATCAAAATTGCAATGTATTGACAATTGCAAGGCATTTTTCAGTTGAATATTTAATTATGACATGTAAAATATAACTGACAGATTTTATTTTGCTATCATCTTGTTTTTATTGTTTTTTGTGCTATTTCCATATGAACGGGACGAATTGCTAAATAAAAATCCAATAATGACATTTTTATGATAAAAAACTCAGTCTCTCAAAAAATTTCACGTTTTTCAATTTAGATGACTTCGATTTATGCAGCGTCAAGCATACATTCGAAGTCGACCCTGAGCAGGAAATACGAGGTGAACACCAGTGCCATGTGGAATGAAGGTGAGAAATTCCGCGTAAAGACAGATGATTCGGGAGAAAGACTTTCATTAACACAATTTATGCAGCAATTTTCACTCGACGTTGGAAGATTCAACGAAGTTAAGCCATGGATAAACATGGTTCGATCGTTTACTTTTCCATTCTTCTATGTTTTAGGTTGTTCTGGTATACTAATGACAAGACAGTTCGAATCTTCTATTTTTAACACATTTATTACAATACTACGTCACTTAATCATTATATTACCGGACGATTCATCCTTTAATATTTCAATTACTTTTAATGTTTCATTATTACTTATCTACATCACCCTCGTTCTTTTAATGCTTCGAAACATGTTGGTCTACAAGCGCGGAAGTAAGCCGGATAGAAGTGATATCTATTTTTGGATTGTTTCATCAAGAAGTTTTACACAATTTTTCTCTTGCTATATATCCTATTATCTGTCTATAAACATCGTCAACATTGTCGCCAAATACGATATAACCGCCTTAGTCAACTTAATAATAGCAGCACCGTTATTTGCAATTCATTCTGCATATATTTTCTTTTCATGCAGTGTTTATAATGCCACACCTATCATTAGAACAAATGATGTAACACAATTATGGTTTTCACAATCAATTATTGATAGCCAAGTTAATATCGTTCTTTTCACACCGATTTTCATACAATGTGTGCTTAATAACTTCGAAAGTCCCATAAAAGAGTGGGTTTTCATGGTTTCTGTCATTTGCACTTCTGGATATTTCGCATTAACCGTTTGGCTTTACGTTCCTTGTGTTTGGATGAAAATGAATGCGTTTGTCATGTCTACTGCCTTTAGTTCATCAATGGTTTCGTTTTTCCCAATAGTTACATATTACGCAAACTTTTTGACGCCATTTTACTTTATTGCGGCCATTATTTTGAACTTGGTGAACTACTTCTTATGTAAGAAAATAGTTGCCTTTCGTTGTCGCAGTATTCTTCAAAAATTCGCTGATATTCATAATAATTCAGAAACTGAAGGCGACGATGAGATGAAATTAGACCCATTATCAGCAGCCATTCTCCACCTCAACAAAACAACAAACGTTGATTTCCTTAAAATGGGAATTTCAGGAGATCGCAATTTATCTCTTTATCTTCGCATCGGTTTTCTTTTCAACGTCCCGGAAGTTGAAGATCAGACCTTCATAAAATGGTGTACAGATCAATGCGTTAAAGCTGACCTATTACTCAGCGCATGTCAGATTTCATACGCATTACAGAACGATAACAGAATGTTGAACTCTTTAACAGTGCAAGTCTCTAAATTATCATCGGGCCCATTCAATACTAAAAGTTTCGCCATGCTTTTCGATCATTTGAGACAAGAATTAATTACTCAACTGAATCAACCGCTTTTAGATGCAATTACTCAATGCAAACGCGCAAGTTATTCACTACAAAACTTCTGCAGCGAGTTCTGGGGCGTAGCAATCAAGCAGCGCCTTCAAAGCATGGTTGATATTTTACCGCAAATTTCGCACGAAATAATAAGAACTGATATTCTCTTCCAGAACTTATTGAGGAACTACCCGAAGTCGTCAACAGTTTACAGAGAAACAGTCATTATTTACCACAAAGTTCTCGGCGACCATATCAAGACTATAGACTTCCAGAGCAGATTAAACAGACTGAAAAAAGTTGGTGATCTTGATAGCGACACATCATCTGATTTAGACGACATTGACCACAACTTCCAGGAGCAGATGGACCCGTGGATATCCGTCCAGCAAATTATAGGAAACATCAAATCAGTCGCTAAGTTTTTGATCATTACTACTTCGCTTCTTATGGTTGTGCTGATGATTTTGCTGCCTATCATTATGCTGATTATTTCTCTCGCAAGAGTCAACAGTTTTCTCAGGATCACAGAGCCAATAAAAATCATCGGCGACATGCAGTACCAGATCAGCAGAATCCCGCAGTTAATAAGGAGAATCAGCTTGTTCCAAAACGGAGAAATCAAAGACGTATGGGTAGGACCTGTTCGTGGTTCTCTACTCGAGTTTATAAATGAAAGTCAATCGCGAATATTCCTGAAAATGTATATAAAAGATCTGGAAAGTAATCTAACAAGTTTCCTCGAAGCCTGCACAAACGATAAACTCACTGACAACGTTTGCACGGGAAGATCATATGAGATGAGATCAGGAGATTCTGTTACGTCAACTTCACTTTACGATTTAGTTTCCGCTTATTTACTCGCAGCGAATAATCTTAAGAATATCCAAGACTTGAGGAATGTCAACAACAACTCGAACATGCAGTTCATATTTGATAACTTTGACACCGCTGAAATGGGAATTTCGAATACTTTAAGTGTCTTAAATGACCACGTCAAAACATTCCACGAAAAGTTTGACACTTTGTGCAATATTTTCTATATATGTACATTCGCTGTCCCTACTGTTGTAATCATCCCGATGATCATGATCTCGCTGATATACACGAGCAAGCAGATCAAGTTCGATCTCAGGTTATTCTTCGGCATTTCGAAACTGGAGATTTCCAATTTGAGGGTTTCCATGAAGCCATCAAAAGGAAAGGAAATAAAGCATGTTGAAACTATAAATGAAGACGCAAGTATGGATGAAATGAATCTCCGCAAGGAAGAGTTGATAGAGAACTTAGCGACAGTCCCAAGATACAGGCAGGGAATATTCATGGGATACATAGAAGTCTGCCTGATTTTCCTGTTTTGCACTTGCGTTTTATCGTGTATCGGCATTTTCGTTTTCAACGAGTCAATGACGGAAATCATACAAGTCACTAATGCTTATACTTATTCTATCACTGTTTTCTCAAATGCGGCATGTTTCTATGTATGGGCACAAGAATTATTCTCAAAGGATCCTATTGATACTAACGCAACACAAATTGGACAGTCAGCACTAACGTACGTCTACAGATTCCAAGACAGATTCAACACATTACTCTATGGAGCGACGAACAACTCAATCTCGCCTGGTTTAACACTTGGCGAAGAGATAGGAAACAAATACACAAAGAGTAGTTTCATAGACACAAAAATTATTGTCCAAAATCCAATATTTGGCATCATACATGATGTTTATTACAGTTTATCATGCGAAGCGCAAGTCTCTCTCATGATATCTATCTCACAGTGGCTATTAACGAATAGGACAATGACTTACGACGACAATTTCACATATCACTACGAACACATGGTTTTCGCGCACATTATTCCATTCTTGGAGAGAGGAATGGACGCCTTCGCAGCGAGAGTTAACAAGCTCAACGAACAGAAAACGCACGAGTTATTGATTGTCTACATTCTTCTGGTTGTTCTTCAGCTCCTCTATTCACTTGTTATCGTTAGAAGAGCAACAATCGGTTTACTTCATCACGTTGCAACACCAAGAAAACTGCTTTGCTTGGTTCCACCTGAAGCATTGATGAAATCTCCAACAATCGTCAAATGGTTTTCAGGCGCTTTCTCTGTTTCAACAAATCTTCTGCTAGAAAACCGCAGCGCAATGAATACCGAAGCAGTTGAATTCGCGTGCGATCACAGCAAATGTGGAGTTGCTCTTTGCGATGAATTCCTGCAAGTTCAGTCAGCAAATATAACATTTTTGAGAATGATGAAGATGCCGGAACTGAAGGTCAACGAGCAGATCAGGCCAATCCTCATGAGAGCTTTAGTCGACAAAGACAAACTTGCGAGCATCCAGAGACTAGAAAGAGTTGCCAAAAAGATGACAGCTGGCGTTTCAAAGACAAGTTCGTTCAGCATCGAATCAGTCATCGCCAGCGAAAGCGGGCAGATGCAGAATGTATTGGTAACATTGCACGGATGCTCGGATATTGATGATGGCGTCACGCATTCATTGCAGACAGCTCAGAGTTTCGCTTTAGTCATCCAGGATAACACGACAGCTCACATGCAAGAAGAATTGCTCCGTGTTGAAAGAGAGAAACTTCAGTCGCTGATGAATTTGGTGATGCCGCACTGGATCAGAACAAAGCACGAAGAAGGACTTGACCCAAGCATGCAGGTTGACGCCGGATCTGTTATCATTGCAACAGTGAAATCAGAGCTGCAAGGCGAAGAGCTCGTAAAACAAATCGCGCTGATTTTCAGTGCCTTGGATGGAGCAATGGATGGAGAGACAACACGCATCAGGACATGTGGAACAAACTACATCGCTGCCACTGGGCTTCTCACAAGGATAAAGTCGCCGGGACAAACTGGTTCTGATGTTGCACTGAAAATGTTGACATTGGCTACGAAAGCAGTCGAAAATCCAGATTTGACGTCGATTGGCATTGGCGTACATACAGGCAACATCAAGTGCGGAATGGTTGGAGTCGTTCAACCAGTTTTCGATGTTGTGGGAGACACAGCGCAAGGAGCAATGAAGCTCGCCGAAGTTTGTCCGCCCTGGCTTGTCCATATCAGCCAGAGAACTTACAACGAAATCAAGTACTTGAAATATAATATCAAAGAAGTTGGTGGAGATGATAGAGGACACACATATCTACTTTCAAACAACATGTTCCCAATATAATATTTTTGTATATAATAAATTGTATGTATTTTTATGATTAATCATGATTTATTTAATTTTCTATCACAAACATAATTGACACCTTAATTTTAGCCAACTCATCACGTTTTGGAACTATCTTATGTTCAATAGATTAAGGAAACTAGTACTTAGTGAGAGAAATACTTTGATATTTGGAATTGTTATATAGTTTCATTCCTACTTAGTGTCATTTTTCCTTGGTTCAATTAGCATTAATCTTTAAAAAAACATCAAATCAAACAAAACACTATATAACTATTTTATTAGAAAACATATCCTTTGTAGTCTAAACAATTTGGCCATTTCTTATGCTCATCGTAATACAAACCAACCTCAACAGTCTCGACAAAATTAGGAATGTCGAGAGTTCCTCCAAGATCATGGCTAAATGTAGGAAATGACCTGATAACTGTGCGAACGCGATTACATTGAGCTGACATATAGCATGAATAATCATACACAACGGACCCAACGATAACAGCAACAGTTCCTTCTTTCATTAAACCAAGATGAAAACAGTTGCTTCCGCTGATTGTTATAATGAATTTGAACGTGCTATACAGCTTAACCTGCTCAAGAATATAGACATCGGCAGACACAATCTTTTCGAACTTTATATGGGGGAATTTAGCCGCTATTGCATCATATGATTCATTGTAATTTTTAATCGTCCTTGATTTTCTATTCATAAAAACGTATCTAGTCGGCACAACATCCGTGCAATTTGCATTTTTCCTCAATCTTTGATGTACCATGGCTAGAGCAGGTCCAAAGTGAACAAGATGTGGTCTAGGATGTGTAGAAAGCAATGCTTCATCGCAATAAACCCACACATTTGTACCTATATAAATAATCTTATCTTGAGGGATTCCGAGCAAATTGTAGAACTGTACTTTATATTCAAGCCTTCCGAAAGTTATAATATACGCGTCATCGTAGAAACTCTTGGGAACAAGCATCAACGGCGCCAAAGTATCATAACAAAAGTGTCCATAGTTTTGAATTCCGTGGCCAAATACAATAGCCCTCTTAACGACTCCATACACCATGCCCGGCGTGTATTTATACATCCAATCTAATGCAGTATAATTTTTATTGAGAATTTCGTGAGTTCCATTACAAATAGCACCATTACCATTTACGTAGCAAGCTGAGAAAATTGTGAAGACACAATCAACGTGATTTGCGAACCAAATAATATTTTTATCTCCAGGTGTTAACGCGCGCAGATATGTACCTGTTTCTTCATTATAGACGTGATGATGCCCTGGAAACTTTACCATTCCTTGAAGATCACAATCGAAATAAAATCCAAGCTCGGTAACAATGGGATCTCGAGTAAGATTTATTTGTATTTGTCTAATAACATCCTGTTCACTCCATGGAATCTCAATTTGGTTTGCAATTGATCTAAATTTTGGATCGACTGCTTTAAACTTACGTAAACCGATGTTCACGGTTGAATTCAATGAGCCATCATTGTAGTATGCATACATTGTAAGGCATGTGATGAAGAAAAAATAAAGAAATCGGAAGTCAAGATTTTCTAGTGAGCTGCAATCCATGATAATTTGCTAAAAAAATTTTAAACTTCGAGTCGTAACACAGACACTTCTAGCAGAGATAGAGAATAGATCCCGTGGACTTGATCACTCTATATAGATCCCTCTATAACACTATACATGGAAAATAACATATTAGTTGCAGAACATTTTCGTAGTACGACTTTTTTGCCTACTCAGTAGCCAAAAATTCGAATCTTCTGATTTTTTGATATTTGTAATCTACATCATATGAAAACATGAAAATCTCAGATAATTTTTGTAATTTTAGAATTTTTTCATAAACAAAACATTTTACATGACATTTTTAATTCAATATTAATTTTTATGTGACATTTTTGATTCAATATTACATTTTACATGTCAAAATATTATGCATTGTATTTTTGAATCAATAATAATTTTTACATGTTAATTTTGATTCAATATTAAATTTTACATGACATTTTTGATTCAAAATTACTTTTTACATGTCAATATACTTTACATAGTATTATTTATTCAATATTAATTTTTACATGGCATTTTTAATTCAAATTTATATTTACATGAAAATATATTTTACATGACAATTTTAACTCAATCTTATTTATAAAATTTATTTACATGCCAAAATATTTTATTTGACAGTTGATTGTAAATTATCATTTACATGTCAATATGTCGTATTTCGAAGTTTACTTGTCAAGAACTTAAACGCTTTTAAAATATTACAACATAATATGAATGATAACAACGATGTTCAAATAAAGACCGATTTAGAATCAGTTAAACAATACATTGATAATGGTATAGACGTAAACGCTGATATACCATTGTCTGTCTTCAATATCAAAACGTCAAATACAGGAGTAAAGAAATCCATCGTTAAACTTTGTATTGAAAACGGAAGCATTGATTCATTAGAGTATCTCATCGAAAATGGATGCAAAACAAATTTTCTTATTCGTTATGCAGTAAAAAGTCAACAATTCGGTGTTTTACAGTTTCTAATCAACAAACACCTCGATGTTAATGAATATAATGATAATTATTCGCCCGCATTATTCGCTGCCGTAAATGCAAATTTATATGAATACGTTAAATTACTGCTAGAGAAAGGTGCTGATCCTTCTATACACCACAGAGGGCAAACAATTCTCTCCTACGCTGCAAAAATTGATCAACTTCCGATTTTCAGACTTTTATTGAAATACGGAGCTCCATTATCATCAAGTCAGAAATCAACTACACCATTGATATCAGCACTTAAAGCGCAAAACATGGAAGCAGTTTCTTTGTTATTATTTGCCGGAGCAGATCCAAATTGTTTACAGCAAGCGAAAAACAACCAGAATATTTATCCTTTAGACATAGCACTAAGAAATAAATCATCTACAGCTACGATTTTACTTGTTCTTGCAGGTGCTGATGTTAATCATATTAGTAATATTCAAGAATACGATCCAAAGTTGGTAAATCAAATAAACCAATACAGCGATAGCAACATAATTCAAGCATCTTCATCACCACTTCTCACAGAACTTAAAAGTTTAATTCAGCATTTCGAAATAATTCAATCAAACAATCAAAACTTGATAAATTATTTACAAGAGTCAGAAGGCAACGCAAAGCAAGAAATAACACCTCTTCTCAATCAAATTCGTGAGCAATTCAGGAAATTCGCGGATTATGTTCCATTATTAATTAATTTCGAAAATCGGCTCCTGGAGGTTCGCAAGCCATTATTGAAGCAGCAGATGAATATGTTCGAGCACCAAGACCGTCTACTGCTTGCCCCAAACATATCCGATGATATGAGGAAGTGGCACGAATTTTTCCCAAGAACAATAGAACTGCTGAAGAAAAACAAAACAGACAGCATCCAAAGAAACATTTTCATCGATTATTGTATCAGCCAAATAACAAAATACACGGAGAGCCTCAAAGACGAAGAAGCGCAAATGCTGGACTTCGGGCATGAGCACGCAGCTCCTGACGAGAAAGCGCAGATCAAGATGGCGAAGAGGAATAGATACATTCTCGCAGAATATGCGGAAATTCTCGCTCAGCTCAAGGATCACATGGCTGTTGTCGAAGATTCGATTGACACCCTCGAAGATGAATCGATTTTCCTCCTGGACTCGTCTATAGAAAGGATCCAGTCCGCCGAAGACAAACTCACAAAACTTGCAACAGCGAACGCTAAGCTCGCGAGAACTGGTTTGTCGCCGCAGATGATACAAGACTTGCAGGATTCTTTCCTCCCTAAAAAGTCGATAATCGACGAATCATATAAGCAGCTCATCGACAACAAAAAGAGCATCCTTGAAATTGCGGAATTGATGAAGAGATTGTTGCGTAGACATTACAAATGATTTGTTATACATGTTTGTTATTTGTAAATTTTTATATTGTATCCATTAAATATTTTTTTTCTTCAATATTGAACAATCTTAAATCAATTTTCTTCAATTTTGGTTCTCAATCAATAATTTACTTCTAAGTATGTATTTCAAGACATTTCATAATTGAATCGTTGCAACTGATTGCTTAACGAAGCCGCTTGGAGCAAATAAATGCTCGATTGTATCAGAATGATAGATATCGATTCCGATGTCGACAGATGAGATCCTGTCTATGGCTACTTCAGGAATTATTAAGCAAATATATGGCTTCCACATGAAGAATTTAAAAAAATTAATATCGCAAATGAATTGGTCCATATTTTCGAAGGTAGCGCCACCTATGAGTTCTAATTGTAGAATATTGGCCATTTTGCCCTTGAAAACTGTTTATTTCTAAAAATGAAATTTTCGTAACTAGATTTTAAATCAATGCTCCGTGTGATATAGCTCTATACAAATAATGGTTTAGTTATGTTTAAACTATCTTAATTTCTTGTCTCTTGACAGGAATTTCGATAGTTAGCTCTTCTGTTTCAGGTTTCCACTTTGCTGATACTTCCTTCTTCTCATCAGGTATCTTATCAAGCTTCATTGTAAGGTGGTACTTCGGGCAGCGAAGATCTAA
>MRSU01002315.1:0-15822 GCA_008369845.1 Trichomonas gallinae | reverse complement strand
AGTGAAACTATATATATTTACTACATCCTCAGGTAAAAACCCCTAGAAAAGTACAATAATAATATAGATGAAAATGAAAGTCAAGTATTGTAATATTGTGTTATACTATCATGCTATTACAACTTAGTGTTTGAAACCATTGAATAAACTGTATTGAAAATCAGGTTCTCAAAATATATGAAAATATAGTGAAAGTATTTGATACAATTATTATATAACTGAAGTTGTTATGATTTTGTTATATAAAATTATATAATTTTGAGTTTTTTTTTTTTTTTTTTTTGATAATTTTTCCAACTATTTTAATAATAAAATCTATTATTATATAAAATAAAGAAAGCACTATCATATTTCTGATCTATGGATGTTAAATATTTATTTAATTATGCTTAAATTTCGTATAAATATATATCGAAAATTCTCATATTCGATCAAAGTACTAAACTTCATAAATAATTCATATTTAGACCTATATGAATCGATTGACGCAGAATAGGTATATTTAATCATTAATTATTTGATCAATTATCTATCACTTCCAATTGCCCTGCAAGTGTGATAATCATGTATTTAGTCTAAAACAGCATCTATATAGCTACAGTTAGAATTGAATCAATTTGGATTTTGAGATATTTTAGCATATAATGCATTTTTGATACATTTGAGATAAATATGTTAAGTTTGCATATCATCTAATGCTAATAAAGATTTTTGCATATAATATTATATATATTACGGAAATTAACATTAGTAGCACAATATCGAATGGTAAAATGAAGATCTTTGAAGCTATACCATAGCTTTTATTCATTCTAACTGGGATATAATGTGCATATTATGTGAATCGAGATTGGAAATTAGATACAATCGAGGAATCTGAACCTAGTATTCAGCTCACAGTGTCTATGGACACAATAGGATCATTTAAAGCGATGTTATTTTTTTTCAAATTTTATGCAAAATCTTGATCAAAAATAGGTGCAAAAATGCATTTTTTTCCCAGATGTAAAGTTTACAAAAAACAGTTAGATCGGTCCCTTAATGCTTTAGTATATAATAAAGATTATTTTTAAGCATGAATTAATATTTAGCAAAAAAGTGCGTCTTCAGAAATTTTTGACACTCCTTTTTTTGGTACATGAAAAACTAAATCCCATCAAATCATGCTGAAACAACCTACACAGATCGAATATGAATATCCGACTCTGAACAAATTACTATCCATTGAATTCCAAATTAAATTCCGACCGTTAAATCGATAACTCGGCTTATAATCTTGACTGTTGAACTGTTAACAAATTTAGAAACATACTTTGGCTAATTAAGTCGAAATCAAGATTCATGAAAAATGCTTTTTCATATAACTAATAATACAAACATTTAAAAACAATGCATGAGTAAATATACTTACATTAATAAATCTACGATTTTTCAACTTTTTTAAATACTCAATAATATTACTCCAGGTTTGAGATTTTTCAGTTAATAGATGTAAATTCTCAGAACTAGAATCTTTGAAGAGAGTATCATTGATCAACAGCGATTTTGCATCGCTTTCTCGTCTAAAAAAAAAAATGAAAAAGGCCATCATCGTTGGTAATAATTGCACAGAGTTTATGTATTTTAATATATGATTATTTCAAATCACTCTATTCAATTCCAAAGTTTGATTCGTGGAAAATCAAATATATTTTATTTTCTAAAGTAATTGATCATCAAAAGTCGGTAAAGATGTTCATTGTATCGGATAATTGTATTTGTTTTGGTTCGAATTGTAAATAATTGAATAATGTCCGTAGCTGGCGTAAACTCTTTAACATATTTAAGCAATGTATTCTTATTTTTATCAAGCAAACAAGGTAAAAATGATTGTTTTTGATGAAAATCTTGAAGAAATGAACATTTTATAAAGCGATAATTCGTATTAGAACAAAATTATATTTTTAAGATTTCAAAATTTCGGATTTTTGAAGATTTTATGAGATCGCAAAATTAAAGCAATTTTTCAAAAAATATCACGGAATTAGAAGAAACAAGAAAAACAAAAAAATGCAAAAAGAATCCAAAAAAATCCAAAATCGACGAGTTATGAAGATTTTTGAACCAAAGTAAATAGTATTCATAGTAATGTATAGAAGTATTTTGACCATCAAAGATCTTTGATTTGCAAAGCTGCTATCGAAGAAAACGCTGATTTCGAAGTTTACGAATGGGCGTAATTGCACCCTTAAAACCCCAATGGATTTGGGAAAAGTTCAGATGTATACCCACGAGGTATTGAATAGAAAATGTTAATTTTTATTTACATTGTCAAAAAATAGTTTACGCGTCAAATATTAATGTCTTGATACTATCAAATGCCATTGATTGTTTTTGTGCGAAATTCCAGGTATCTTTGTGAATTAAAAGATATTCTCAACTTGAGCACTTAAGTACAAGCTGCGTAGATTTTAACGATACTTATATTCTTAAATTCTTTTTTTATATTCATGAATATTTTCTCGAATAATTAAATTATGTTGCAAAAAGGATATTTAATAGGGTGAAAATAATAGAAATAACAAAAATAGAAATTATAACAATAGTTACGAAAATAAATAATTGGATTATATGCTATCGCCACTGCTGGAAGCATCTGAAGTGTCTGAAAGCGTAACATCGCTCTTGGACTTTGGTTCACTTTCAGTTTCAAAGTCTGATGTGGATGCATTAGTGCAGCGTCTGTAAGTGCACACAATAGAGGCAATTATGATGGAGATGATCAAGACGGCGATGACGACAATAATTAGGATATGGACCCAAATTTCGAGCTCATAAATTCCGACAAGATTACCCATCGTCAAAATTCTATTATCGTTTTTGATTCTTCCATAACAATCCTTAACGATTTTGTTTCGTTTCTTAACACTCCATCTGATATAAGTGCGATTTGAAGTTGAAAAATTTTCTTCCTTAGAGAGCGGAGTCTTATCAGTCAGATTAAGAGATACTAAAACATTACCTGTGCCAGTTAAGGTGCCTTTCTTGTCTGTTGAAGAGACAGATGGTTCGGAAGTATTAGTGCCATTAATTGACAGTGCTGTAATTCTTTCCTCGTTGCTGCGGAAGTAGATCTCTACTGCCTGATCAAGAGTAATAAGAGCGGTCTGGAAATAATAATAGTCTTTCCAATACTTATTATCCTTTTTGTTCTTATATATCTTTACTTCAAGTTCTGCCAATAAAGAGAAATGACGGCAGGTTGAGAAGTATATTTGGGAATGATTAAAGATATGATTGTTTCTATCTTCAGTCTTGATTGAACGTTCTGCCCCGACAACCACAAATACTTGTGGTTCCTTGAGTTTGGATTCTACTTTTACAAGCGTGTAATGTTCAATTTCGCATCTGTCGTCGCGATCTTTGCACCAAGTGGAGACACCTAAGAAATATGATTTGGTTCTTGGTTTGTTCATTTGGTGGGTCACATTGTTGTAATGTGATACTGTAATTTCTAATTTTTCTCCATAGATGAAGACGGTGTCAACAGCCATACAGACTGCTTTGCCGGGTTCAAGATGAAAACCTTTCACTTCGAGTAACTTCGGGGTTACAGTTTCGTATTGTGGGCATCCATCGATGACATTAGAGTAATTTTTATGTATAGTAGGTTCAGCGAGTACTAAGCCTAATAGGATTGCAAACATTTTAAATAATAAATAAAAAGTGCCATTTTATTCAACCGATATTACGTTTTATATTTAATTTGATCTAGAGGATTGCGACAATAAAATAAGTGGATATAAAATTCTCAAAAATTGAATAATCCAAATTATTTTAAACAGTCTTCATTAGAGCTTTTAATCATTGAAAAATTTGAAGAATCTATTGGTTTATGTAATGGATGAAAAACAATGTTTCATTTTACAATTATATGAATTAATTATTTTGAATATTTATTGAAATACTCTTGCATTCAATATTTTATATATAATGTATGATTTTTTAAAATAATTATACAAAAAGTGAATTCAAATTAATCTATAATATTATGCAAGATTTCCAAATAATGGTATATCTTATAAAATAAATAAACTTCAGATTTCATAAATTTATCGGAATTTCATGGACTATTTAAAATAATAAACGTTTTTGTTCAAGACACACTTCAAGGAAATCTTAACATTAACAGTATTTTTAGACAATATCGATTTATTATTGCGGCTTTTCAAAAAGTGAATTTTACACACATTCGTTCAGTCAAATTTGAATATTTATATATTGCGTATAACAAACAGAAATATTTATTGAATTATTTGTTGAGATTCATTAATAAAAATTTCTGAGGTTTGCGTGTTTCTCAAAATAATGAATTCAAAAATAACATATTTTCCACTATTTTTTTACAATACAGATGACTTCTTTGAAACCACATCGACTGCTCCGTTTGATTACATGCACCACAGTTCATTAAATACTCTATCTAATTTGATTAATTTATTATTATATTTTCTCGGCAATTAATTTCGAAATTAAACGGCAATTACAAAATTTACGCCTTTTTCTTTTGTAATATCTTTCGGCTTCGCAATCTTTTATCACTTGACTTTTTTATTTCGAAATAAGAAGTGCATTCTTTTGGATAAATCATAGTATTGCATACCGTTTGTTAAATTGAGTATTTTTTTAGAGTTAATACAGATATAATATTGGAAAACTATTTTGCATGAGCTTGATTAATGCAAACTACTACAAATTCCATATAGAAAACATATATTCTTTATCTTGTAAAATAATCCAATTTATATGATTGGTTATTATTTTAAAATCTGAAATGTGATCATCGAAGCATCTTTTCGAGTCAGAATATGTGAATATGATATTAGAATGGTTGATTTATGATATAAAAAAAGAATAATAACAAAATTAAGCAGCAAATTTTTGTTTTCATTAGCTTGATAAAATCAATTAAATCCTGCAAATCTAGCATCAAATATAATTGCATATTGATAATTATAAGATATGGATATTAAACAATTGACTAAATAATTTCCACGTTGAAATCTGAAATCCATCCCATGCTACATTTGATTATTTATACAGATACCGTGTATGTATGCCAATGTGAGTGTTATTCTAACTTTTTTCGTTGATATTCCGCTATGCAGTCGAGTTGCACATATACCTATGTGAATTCTCATGTCTATATAATTGTTTATACCTATATTAGAATTTGTAGCTAAACAAATCCGTTTAATCCAAATGTTAGCTCTGGCTATCATTTGAGTAAAAAAACTCTTTGCTATGAGAAAGACTTTAAATGTTGTTTTGATAAAACTATGAAAGCATAATAATTATCAAACAATAGAAATGGTTATATTTTTTTTTTCGGATTTCAAATTGATGATTGAAAAATTCACATCAGAAGGAAATTTTGGCAATTCATCAAACATCATAGAAAATATAATGTATCTAATAGTCAATTCTATAAATACTATTTTCAATTGACTCAATTTCGAATAATAATTTAATTGAACATACAAACACTTTTTATTAGTAGACTGCGCCAATTGAAGATAAATAATTTCAGACCTGGAATCATTTCTCGATGAGTCAAAAATAATGTTATTATTTTTCCATGATAACAAGGAGATGAGATCATTGAGCTCTCAACTCACTTCGTAAAATCTCGATAAATGATCCCATTGACTTGCCTCCAAAGCTGGGTCAATATCAATATTATCATATTTTGTTTTTTTAGTAAAATCTATGTCGAATGAAAATGGTGACTGCTCTGGAAGCTGAAGAGGTAAATCTATAAGAGGTAGTGCAAAAATATCGTCGGTTTGTTCTGCTTTTGTTTCTGGGAGTTGAATATCATCGATAGGTACTGGTTGCTCTGACATTTGGTCAGTATTTGTTTGCGCTTTAGGTTTCAATAAAATTGGTCTGACTAATAATCTGCATAATTCTTTTGTTTTTTGGAGCATTAGATTCGAATATTCTTCATCTGTCATCTTTATCCTAGGTGTCCAGCAAACAGCTTCGATTTGTTTGGCATGCATTGTCGATTCTTGAATCAGATCTTTCTCTTGCTTTGGAGTTCCGTTAGAAGAAGCTATAAAACCAAGAGTCATTTGGATAATTTTGATGCACTCTTGAAGACATTTCTTCCTACGTATATAGTTTCTGATGTTTTTTTCCATTTAGATGTTGTCACTTCACCTCAAATTTATGAATCCGCAATATTGTGAAAATCATTGTCTATTCTATTTATCGATCCTATTGCTCAATTTTGAATTATTTTTGTGTCATAAAATATATTACAAAAGTATTACATTTTTGTCATCAAAATAGAAAATTTCGCGAGAATATCTTTATAAATTCGTAAAATAAATAATAAAAATCCAAAAATTATTAATTTTAAATATATTCACGCAAAAATAAATGAATGAAAAGCTGATTTTATGGAATATTTTTTTAACATTTGGATGAATTGTAAAAGGGAACAGACAAAATTATTTCTAGTATAAAATTGATTAAATATTTCCTATGAAAAAGGAGGATAATGTATAAAAAGTAAAATAATTGTTATCGATAGTATGGCACCGCTTTAGTTTAATTCATGTTTTAGAAATACAAACACATATTCCATATTATGTTAGTCTTATCAACAAAAAATTGTGTTCTTACGAATTAGTAAAATATAACTTAGCAGCATTTGCCTTTCTTTTTCTTGGCTTTAATATCGGTAAATTTGCCACTAGCTTGAAGTTTGGTGATTGTCTTTTCAATAATTTTATCGAACATTTCCATAACTCCAACACCGCACTTTGCGGAAACGGCGTGAAATTCAAAATTATGTTCCGTAGCCCATTCAATTCCTTCTGTTGGTTGATATGTTTCATCAACCAAGTCTTTTTTGTTGGCAACAAGAACTCCAAGAAAATCGCCTGGATTGTTTTCGACAAACTGTGAATAAAATGAATCCAATATCTGAATAGATTTTGGATCTGAAATATCATAAACGAAAATAGCGGCATCTGAGTCACGGTAATAGAGTGGGCTCAAAGATCTGTGTCTTTCCATTCCAGCTGTGTCCCAAATTTGGACGTCAATCTGCCTGCCATTCTTGTTATATTGATAATCGGTAATTCCAGCACCGATTGTCACCTGATAGTTCGGATCGTATGTATTATACTTAATTCTATTGCAGATAGCAGTTTTTCCGACAGACATTGGCCCAAGAAGAACGATTTTCATTTGGCTTTATAAAAAGTGCAATTTTACGCCCGCTGTTTTTGTCTTTATTGAAGCCAGCCACCAATGGGTAGCACGCTTTTGTGTTCAATTAAGTCGATTTTGTTGCAATGATTAACATGACAGAAGAAAATATTCGATTTGCACATTTTTATTATCATTGCCGGCTTAGAAATAATATCTTTAGCTCATTATCATAGTTATTTTTGAAAATGGACTTTGTTTCAGATTTTCTTAATTCAAAATGTTGCTTTTCATCCTATTTACTATGTTTATTCTTATTTTTGAACAGGCTACAAATTGAAATTTATCGGACATTTCAGTTAATACATTCATATTTTTGCGCCTTCATAAATTGAACAGCGCCGAAAACGAATTATAAAGGCCACATCTACAACTTTTCTCGCAATCTCTAACATCATTATGATAAACAATAGATTTTGAGTTTCTACAATCTAATAAAGATACTTAAGCAAAATGTAGCCTAGAAGTCGTACCAGTATTCTGCTCATAGTATCTAACAACTGTATTGGTTATACCCTTAAGATATCTAAGATGTACATCTTGGAGTTTTGGTGTTGAATACTCAATTTCTCAAATCTTGCAAACAAAGCTTAGCATGTGATCCCTATAAAAAAACCAATGAAATATGAGGTTTTGAATCAAGAAAAATAGCAATTACAGTTTATCTAAAAATACAAGATATTTCATAGTACTGTAATAAGGTAAACAACATTTGAGTTTACATGTTTATTCATATACTCTAACTTTAGCTTGAATAACATGCTCTAATATTCATAATTTAAAATTATTAATTTTGATATGTTCATTAAAACATCTTATGCAACACCATATATATCCAACAGCCTTCAAAAACAACTTTATTACTCAAGTTCATTATGTTTATTGGCACAAAATGATAGATATCGATTAGTACACTATATATTAGTAAAATACAGTTGCCAAAGAATATAATGCTATAAGATTAGCTTTTATTATCGTTCTTTTTCCAACAAAATAATAATGGGATCTTTGCTAATAACATGAGGTATATATATTGCTATACAGCCCCATTCTCTACCATTTGTATCATAACATGTTAAAAAATATCATTCCAAACTTTTGAGAATTTTTGGATATATAGAAATAGATGCTGTTAATGGGAACATAAGCTAAGCAAGATGTGCATAAGCATATAATTAAGAGTTAATGATTCTTTAATTTCAATAAAATATTGCAATTAAGATAAATCATCGTAGTTGACGCGTTGGATGCTAAAAATAAAATATTTAGAAATAAAATTATTATACTTTGTCATTTTTAATCATTTTTAGCATTAAATTTTTTGAATGCTAAATTATGCATCTAGATTCATTTCGGCAACACGTGTTGATAGGCACGTAATACAATCGATTACAGATGGTAAATGGCTTTGCACAAGCAAGGGAGGCATCGACGTGGTTATTTCTACAGATCATTCAAAACCTGCTATTCGTCCTGGTCAAGTCATATTAATGGCCCTCGGATCATGCGCTTCAGATGATGTAAAGATCGAAGTCGAGAAAACAGGTCATAAAGTTAAAGGAATTTCAGCAGATATATTTGGAAAATTCTCAGAAAAGCCTCCACGTTATATTAAAGATATTGAAATCAAATTCACACTCGATACTGATGCTTCGCAAGAGAAAATTAATCAAATTGCAGAAAATGTTATCGAAAATATTTGCCCTGTTGCAAGTACAATTACAGGAAAGCCTGCTCTTAAGTGCAGAGCTACCATTAAACATTAGTAAGTTTTAATTTACACTAAAATAAATGATTTTTTTCGAAATATATTCTATTCTCTGAAACAATACTATAATTCCATAATATATTGAAGAAAACTACAAACAAGGAATCATTAAGGTATCAAAGACATGAAAACAGATAAATTGGGTTCAAAAAATCCAGTGCATTATCATGTAATAAATGATATTTGATCTATTAGAACCCAATTCTCAACTTTGATATTTTTTCCCTTATTTAATTTATTTTGATAATGCTGTTGCTAGAAATCATCAGATAATATAGTTTTTACTGATGAATTTAATTAAAAATTGTTAAAGAAATTGATTTGAGATATAATATTTATACAAACAATTAAAACAAATTAGTTTTTGATAGGTGTAACTTGAACTAAAGGTTGTTTTTCTGAATGTCCTCCTTTTTCCACTAATATTAGACACAATGCATCTAATCTCTTTATTTCGTTTTCTCTTTCTTTCCTCACGATCTCATCTCTTACCTGGATCCATCTCTCGAGAGATCTCACTTCGTTCCTCTCCATCTGCGCCAAGAATTGATTCTGTCCGAAAGCCGAGAAAACCTTGAGAATGTCATTTCTATCTTCCGATTTTCTGCTCGATGCAGCAATGCTTACAATCAGTGAAAACTGGTCGTTAAGTCTCCTATATTTTTCAACAGTCTTGTTTCTTTCTTCAAGGAGTTGGAGGGCCTTGGAGAGTCTAGATACACTGCTAGCGTGCAGCATTCTTTCTTTTGTGAGATCATGCGCTATCTTCGACATCTCATTCCTCTGTTTAATGGCGTTTGTAGACAAATCGTGGTTCTTATCTCTATGCTCAGCGATTTCTTTGACTTTCTCTTCCAGTGTTTTCTCCAATGATTTGATCCTTTTAGTGAGAGCTTCGACTTGGTTTTGAGTCTTCTGCATTTGTATCTGCTCTTGCAAACTCATCTTATGTTTTTCTTGCGCGGTTCTGCTGATAACCCTCTGGTCACTGTAGACGGCATCAACAATCGGCGGCTTTTTGGGAGACATAGGAGGTGGAATGCCAGCATCTTGCACATTAGTGACGTAAACAACTGGCACAGGTTTCGCTGTATCTCTAACTAAACTGGCATCATTCGAATCGAATACTAAAAGCGGATATCGCTGCTGTATCGTGAGGTCTTTCTGCGCTTGTTGTTGTGCTTGCCTTGGCGTCTTCGGGACAGTGATTTTCCTGAGACTTGACTGTCTTTGGAATTTGTTATCTTTCTGCTGATTTTCGACAGGTTTATCATTGACAGTTGGTTGTTGTTGCTGCTGAGTAATTTGCTCATTGAGATCAAGTAGGTCATAGTATTCAAATGATAATTCAGGAGGCGGCTTGCTTTGTATCTTCTTTAATGACATCTCCGCGAATTCTTTTCTTTTTTCTGCGTCATTAAGTTTCTTGTGAACTGACAAAAGTTCTTCGTGTAGTTTATTCACTTCAATTTCATGTTCTTGCTGCAATCTCTCCATGATTTTTTCTTTGTCTTCTTGCTCTTCCTTTTCGAGCTGCAGCTTTTCAAGTGCATTGATTGCTTTCGTGAGTTGTAATTTCAAATCTGTCTCGGCATTTTGCGATTGAGTCAGCATCTTCTTAAGTTCTGCTGCTTCACTTTCTGTTCCATGAATTCTAGCGATTTTATTCTTAACGAGCTCAGTGAGACTCTTGATTAGTTTTGGTGTCTGATCTTTGTTCAATAATAAAGCATCTCTAATTCTCTGAAGAGAAACTTTGATTGCCAAAACTTGCTTTTGCAAGTCTAGCAAAACTCTCTTATCTATTCTTGCTGATCTCTGTTTTCCCGAAGCAACACTTGATACTCTCGAACTTGTCCTCTTTCCACTCTCTTTTGCAGTGCTTTTACTACTCTTCTGAACAGTTTCGACTTCTTGTGGCTCTTCGATTATCACCAGCGGAGGCAAGGTTTTATCATTTTCATCACGAGGAGAGGAGTGTGGTGGTGGAGGACTTGTAGTTTGAGCTGGAATTGTGATATCTTCAGGAATGAATGTGCTGACATTTGAAATATAAGCAGACGAATTTTCCAATATTTTTTCAACATTTTCCATTGTTTCGTCATCAATAATTCCTTGTTTCACGTTGTCAATGACGTTATCCAGCAAATCAACATCACGAGATGCTCCTAATGCTTTAATTCCTTCTGTTATCAATAGAATATTCTTGCACTTTTCATTGTATTCGTATGAATCTTTGATTTGATTTACCAAATTCTTGGAAGTTTCTAAGAACAAATTCACTGCTTTATCTTTGAGATTCAAGTTGCGCAGATCATTTGGCAGTCTTTCATTTCCTTTAGCAAGCTTCAGCTCGAACTGCAAGTCTCTTATTTGCTTGGAAAGCTCTCCGAATCTTCCAGTTTCAATAGCATTATCTATGCAGAACAAGTGGTTCCTTGTTCGACATTTCGGACATGCTACGAAAGGCTCAGCGACACCAAATTCAAGAACTTCTTCCCTTTTTGTTGAAAAGGATTCACCACATTCAGCGCAGTGGCATGTTATCTCACTAAAGTTGTCAGGGATGCTTGGCGCTTTTTCAGATTTAGTGAAGAAGTGTCTAATGCTTCCTGGATTAACTTGGAATATGTACTGTCTTTCAGTCTTCATGCTTGGAGGTAAATTGACCTGTCTGAGAGGAATAAAAGATGTCTTTTGCTGTTGTTGTTGCGTTCCATCAATTGGCGGGTTGGTTAAATTCATTAACTGTGTTCTTAAGTTTTCATTTTCTGCTTGGAGGACTGAGAATTCTTTGGATTGCTCGGCAATTGCTTTCTTCAATGCTTCGAGAATCTCCATTTCTGTCTTATCTGTGATTGTGTCGAGCTTGCTGAATGTGAGCTTCCACATTTCATTCTCGTTAAGAACTTGCAAGAGTTTCTCTCTGTACGCGTTCATCTTGAACTCGACTTCTTCAGCAGGCATCATCAAACCTTTGTTCGCGGTGTTGATTTCCACGTTATCCTTCTCGAACATCCTTAAAACGTTCTGGAAATGCTGCATGATTGATGGATCGATTGATCCTTTGAGCACGAGAATGTCTCTCCTTGTCATGTCCGCGATTCTCCTCCTAACTTCAGAAACTTTTTGCGAAATTTCGTCGGAAGAATTTTTCTTTGCAGCCTCGACTTCCCATTCTTTTGTTTCCTCTAGAATTGCTCTTTGTGTCTGCATCAACAGTGTATATTTTTCTTCGAGTTTCTTCTCGAGTTCTATGACTTTTAGCTGCTGCATTGTCTCGTTGAGCATCGCATCGCTTGATTCTATTAAGTTGTCTTCCTCTTCTCTTCCATCTCCACTTGTGTCGATCAAATTCTCTTCGCATATGTGTCTCAGCGTGTCTCTTTCTGTTTCCACGCTCTTGAGTCTTAGCTTTAGCTCAGATATTTTCTGCGTGAGTTCGCCCCACATGTTTTGGAAGTCTTTCGTTGTGTTTTCTCTTATGCTCAAAATCGCTTGGTTGATTCTTTCCTGCGTGTCAAGCTCGTTCTTCTTCTCCAGCATCTGCATCGCGCGCTGGAACTCTGCCTTATTCCTTTGCATTTCTTCGTCTTTTAGTTTAAGAATAGACTCGTATCTCTCGATAATCGACTGGAAAGATTCCTTGCCTTTCTTCGTGCTGTCTTCGATCTTCTTTTCATATGTATTTCTCAGCTCGTCAATCTGATCTGTGTACATCTTAACTGTATTCTTAAGTATTGCTCCTCCATCTGTTGAATTCAAGCCGTCTGTAAGCATCCTCATGTTTTCTTCAAGTTTTCTGTCGCAGTCTTTCATTATGGCCAAAATTTTCTGGCTCTGCATCTCTTTGAGTTCTTCCATTTCGTGAATGTGTTGCAGCTTGATATCGTTTAGTTTCTTTTCGTAGTCTGCCTTAGATACTCCTTGCTTTTTGCTGTCATCTTTTATCAAGTCAACAGACCCAGAATTTTCGTAGAGTTTCAGTTTATCGTTTGCATTTTTGAGCGATTTTTCAAGAGATTCTTTGTGATTTTCGAGTGAAGTCATCTTTTTTGTGTTTGCGAGCTCATCTTGCTTCATTTTGAAAATCTGCTGCTGCAGATATTTCGTTTCTTCCTTCAGTCTTTTCACTGTGTCTTCGAGAGTGTTGACTTTGAGCTCTGCCTGTACTACAGATTCAAGATTTGTCTCGTTAGGAGAAGTTAAATCGTTTTCATTTGATGATTGTTGTGGCTGCATTTTCTGCTGCTGTTCACGCAGGAATTTGATTTGAGATTCAAGCTGCGCGTTTCTGTTCCTTTCGCGAACGAGTTCTTCGATATTTACTGTATTTTGTAATGGTTTGCTCAAAGACTTGCGTGCAGCTCTTTTATCTGTTGGAGTTTGTAATTCTTTGATTTCTAAAGCTTGTTGTGATATTTTTTGGTTGGCTTCTTCAAGTTTTCTTGATAGAATTGAAAATGCAGCTTTAAATGTTTCAGTTGCACGTTCTCCTATTTCAGTTTTGGATGCGCTGATACCTTCAAGAGCTTCTACAACATTCTGAATATCAATATTATAAGAGCTTTCTTCTGTTTTAAGAAAATCAGGTAATTTTGTCATGTCTCCGCCTTTCACACCATCGAGCCAGTAACGAAGACCAGCAAGAAGAGCGCTCTGTTTCTGCTGATTCTCAGAATGATCATCTAATATTCCAGTTAATTTTAAACGTGCATCTAAAAACATTGTTTCTTCATCTCCTGGATCGTTTTGCTCACTAAAGCTGTATTCTGTCATTTTATTGAATAGTTCTTGGTCTTCTTTCTCGTATTTATCAATAACGTATTTTATCCTGCTTGTAGATTGATCTATTTTCACAAATGGGTTGTTCTCCTTCTCTATTTGGCGCTTTTTCTGATATCTCTCTAGGTCTTCCCACATTTTTTCGGTTCCTTGATCATTATAAATCCAATTCGAAGGCATATTCTTTTTATTTTGTTCTTCCGGCGGCTTCTTGTCAGAGCCCTTCACGAGTTGTCTGTTTTGCGTTATGCCAGGTTTAGGATCTTTCTCCCTATTTGGGAGAAACCTGTGATTCATTGCGACACTTTTTTTAGATGATTTTAGCTGATGCAGAGGATTCTGCCCTTTTTGAGATCTCCAGGAGGGTTTCTCAGGCAAAGAAGAAAGTGGACGAGCTCACGCAATCTAACAGAAAGCTAAGAGAATACGTAAATAATATCGAATTAGAAGAATTGCACTCGATTAAGAAACTGTCGTCTGTAAATTTATCGAAATCGATCATTGATGCGAATAAAATCCAAAGAAATCAAATAAATTTATTATCGCAAACAAATTTTCTCGCTTCAAGGCTTTTAGACGATTTAGATGCACTAAGGAAACAACGAGCTGCACTAGAAAAGAAAGTAAATTCCAAAATAAGTTCTACAAATTTATCCCGTGTTAAATTCTCTTCGGATTTAGGATATTCATTGCCTACAAGTCCAAAACTTGCAAAATCTTCACCTAACAAGCAACGCTATACAAAAACAGTAAATTCTATTGTTAGCAGCATCGACAGCGGTTATAAAGCAGTTGAAGATATACTTAAAGCTCGTGAAGCTTCCAATAAACAAAGATTGGACGACGAAAAAAGTTATCATTCAGATTTTATGAATGAAATGTCAAGGAAACTTAACAACTGTGAAACAGAAATTAAGAAATTATCAGATGAGATACAAAAACTAAAGAACGCGAAGAATCCTGATACTAATCAAATTATTGAAGATTTGAACGAAAAAATCAAAAAAGAAACGCAAGACATCGGATATTTAACAGATAAGATACATAACAGAAGTTATACACTCAATAACGACATCGAAGAACTTGAAAATGAAAAAAGAAGATTAATATCAAAAATCAGCGAGACTGAGAGAAAAATCATCAATATAAAGGGAGACACTGACATTCTACAGTCAGAAAAAGTAAATTTAGAACTTTCACTTCAAAGTTTGAATTCAAGATCAAACGTTCAAGAAATGCGTCTGAAAAGTGCAAAGAAATTGTTAGGTATATATGATGCTTCAATGGAGAAAGCTCAGAATACAATACACTAAGAATTCATACTTATTATTGTGTTGTAAAGCGACAAACTGATACAACAGGAACATAGGATGGAAAAAATGGTGTCTCAAGTTTAGAGTCTAAACTATAAATGAATAATAAGTATATCATCAATTTAAGTGAACAAAACTGCCTTTTCGAGATTTCCTTTTCCCAGTAGAATCATTGTAGAAATCAAAGGATTTTCTTATTAGCAAATTGTTAATTTGAAATTAGCATATTTTTTGTCACGTATATATACTAATTTGACACGTAAAAAGAACTTTTGAATTGAATTAATTATAACTTTGACTTGTAAATTATCAATTAAAACAAATTCTGATTTGTAAAACAATAATTTTGACACGTAAAACAAAATTTTGAATTAATTTACACACATTTCTGTCTTGTAAAGCACAAATTTTGACATGTAATCTATTCAATTGAAATGAATTGATAAAAAAATGTAAACCAAATTTTTGACGTATAAAATGTATAATAAAGGAATTACATTAATAAAACTATTTAGGTATATATCTGATAAAAGAGGGGGAACTCCACTTTTTGGGAAAATTTTAAAAGTGACATGATAAAAACGCATCCTGCAACTCCATCTAACGTTCCAACCTCCTAGATGCTAATACATGCATATAGTGCAGGAGATGCAGAATAATTTTGCCGTAGAATGTTTTTTCTCAGTTGAAGTT
>MRSU01002305.1:0-33827 GCA_008369845.1 Trichomonas gallinae | reverse complement strand
CAGCCAAAGGAAGAAGAGAAGCCACAAGAGGATCCATTTGCTGCAGCAGAACAGCCAAAGGAAGAAGAGAAGCCACAAGATGATCCATTTGCTGCAGCAGAGCAACCGAAGGAAGAAGAGGAACCAAAGGAAGAGGAGAAGCCAAAGGAGCCATTCGTTATCCCACTACCTCCATTAGTTGTTCCAATTGCAGCAAATGATCCATTCGTCTCTACACCATCAAAGGAGGAAGAGAAGCCAAAAGAAGAAGAAAAGCCGAAGGAAGAAGAGAAGCCACAAGAGGATCCATTCGCTGCTCCACCGAAGAAGGAGGAGCCAGAGGAGGATCCATTCGCTGCTGCTCCAGTCGTCTCAAGAGAGCTTCCACCAGAGGACCCATTCGCTCAGCCACAGCAAGAGTCTGCTCCACCAGCCGAGGATCCATTTGCTGCTCCACCAAAGGAGGAAGAGCCAAAGAAGGAAGAAGAACCAACGCCACAAGAAGATCCATTTGCTCAGCCACCAAAGGAGGAAGAGCCGAAGAAGGAAGAGAAACCTCAGGAAGATCCATTTGCTGCGCCACAAGTAGTTGTTCCAATTCCAGCAGAGGATCCATTCGCTCAGCCACCTAAGGAGGAAAAGAAGCCAGAAAAGAAGGATAAGAAAGACAAGAAGGACAAGAAGAAGGAAGATAAGAAGAAATCAGAAGAGTACGAATATTATTCATACTCATATTACTCAGATGATGAAGAGCCAGAGCCAAAGAAGAAGGATGATAAGAAGAAAGACAAGAAGAAGAAAGAAGAACCAAAGCCAAAGGTTGTTGTTCCACCACCAGCTGCAGAGGATCCATTTGCTCAGCCACAAAAGGAGGAACCAAAGCCACAAGAAGATCCATTTGCCCAGCCACCAAAGCAAGAGGATCCATTCGCTCAACCACCAAAGGAAGATCCATTTGCACCAAAGAAGGCACAGCCATCTACAGATCCATTTGCCGCTCCTCCAAAGGCAGCTCAGGCTGCAGAGGATCCATTTGCTTCCCCACCGAAGAGGTCAGAGGATCCATTCGCTTCACCACCGAAGAAGACACCTCCACCATCACAGGATCCATTCGCCGCTCCACCATCAGAAAAATCAACTCCACCAGCATCAGAAGACCCATTCGCTCCAAAGAAGTCTCCAAAGCCATCAGAAGATCCATTCGCTGCTCCACCTAAAGCAGCTCAAGCTGCAAACGATCCATTCGCTTCACCACCAAAGAAGTCATCAGATCCATTTGCTGCTCCACCAAAGAAGGAAGAACCAGGTGAGGATCCATTTGCACCAAAGAAGTCATCAGATCCATTTGCCCAGCCACCAAAACAAGAAGATCCATTTGCTGCTCCACCAAAGAAGGAAGAACCAGAGCCAGCTAATGATGATGAAGCATCTGAATCTCAGTCCGCATCCAAGGATAAGCATCACAAGCACGATAAGGACTCAGAGGAGAAGAAGAAGGCTAAGGAAGAAAAGAAGAGATTGCATGAAGAGAAGAAGAAGGCTAAGGAAGAAAAGAAGAGATTGCATGAAGAGAAGAAGAAAGCCCATGAAGAAAAGAAGAAGGCCAAGGAAGAGAAGAAGGCCGCCGAAGCTAAGAAAGCAGCTGAGACGAAGCAAGATGATCCATTCTTCTCGAAGCCAGCACCAGCTCCAGAGGCCAAGAAGGACGATCCATTCTTCTCAAAGCCAGCTCCAGAGGCCAAACAAGAAAACTCGGATGATGATCCATTCTTCTCCAAGAAGGCTCAGAAGGGATCCAATGATCCATTCGGCGGCTCTAATAATCCATTCGCAAGCAGCCCATTCGGCCAGCCATCATCTTCGCCGTTTGGACAGCCATCATCCTCGCCGTTCGGTCAACCTTCTAATGCAACATTCGGCCAGCCATCAAATGCAACACCATTCGGTCAGCCTTCAAATAGCAATGCTTCACCATTTGGTCAGCCGTCGAATTCATCTGGCAAGAATCCGTTCTTTTAAATTTTGATATATTTCTATTGATCTAAACGCGCCTTTTCATGATAATTTTACTATTTGTTCAATACCAAAAATTTATTATCAAAATTAAATTAAAGCTTGTTGAATGAAATTAGTTGATAAATAGTTACCATTTTGATTAGATTTAATGTATATAGAGTTATATAATGTAATGTAACATGAAAGACGTTTAAAATCACTTTTTCATTTTTTTATCTGCATTATTCAAGGAGATTCACCATCTTTAATATGTGCAGATATACATAAAACCAGAAGATTTATTGTAATGTTCAATCAAAACATGCAGAAAATGCGATAAAATCATAATCAGTATCGATGTTATTGTTAAAATCATCACCAACTAATTAAATCGATAATATGCATCATGCATTAGCTATTTCTGACTAATTACAATATATTCTGCAAATCAAATAAAAGCAAAAATATTTTTACTTGCTATTACGTTTTAATAAATGAAAGAATACGTTATTGATGCGCATGATGTATCGAAAAAGATAAAGAGTTTGATCGGAAAAGCAACAAAAAAATTTCAAAAAAATTTTTTTGTCAGTTGCATCATAATAATATCAACATCAGACTGCACTCACGAAAAATCGACAAAACTACAGGAAATTTCCAGATAAAAACACTATCGATATCAACCTGATTCATATCTTAACGAGAATAAACTTTGCTATATCGTAATCGACTACAGATACAGCAAGGTTGAATGCAGCAATGATACCAGCCATAAATATGGCAATATTTTTGTCTGTTATTAAATATCTCGTTTTAAAGCGAATCCACCGAATATCATGCATCAGGCCAACATAATGAATTTAGATTTCACCCACAAAAGTGAATAAACCAAATTTTGGTCATATTGATTTTTTTGATTTCATTTTTGGCCGACTCCATAAAACAAACTTAATCTTTTCTACTCCTCCTTAGCAGTTTCCTGCCAAAATAATTCTCAAGGGTTTTTGAAGTTTGTATTTTTGCTCCAAACTTTGCCAGTAAACCATATATACATACACCATGTTATATTTTAAAAATGAGCCGATTTTAAGCTGAAGTGTAGATATCGATAATAAATTATTTGAATTCCAAGTAATCGCTAATTGAATTCAAAATTATCGCTAATTGAATCCAAAATAATCGTCAGATAAAATAAACAATCATTTTTTTAAAATATACCAATAATATAACTACGATATCATAAAAGTGACAAATTATTAAATCTCAATTTTTTATCAACTAAATAGCATAAAATAAGACAAAACATAAAAATCTAAAAATTTCCAAAAAGAATAAAAAAAATTCGAATAAAATAGACAGATCACGTCACTTTTATTTTTATTTGAAAATATGAGTTTGACTCTTTTGTTTTGCGCTTTCTCTTTCTCGTTGCTCAATCGCCCGTCGATCCACGAGAAGGGATATGATCATGCCGACGACATTTTGATACCTGAAATTGATAGAAAATTGGAAGCTGTCACAACAACGACATCTGAAGAAAACAATACCATAGAAGTCGAAAACACAACAACAACTACAGAGGTTGAGAACATCACGACAACAGAAACAGAGGAAAATTCAACAAATATCACGACAACAGAAGAAACAAACATAACAACCACAGAAACCGAGACTAACATCACAACTACCGAGACCGAATCGACAAATGTCACAACGACAGAAACCGAGACAAATTCAACAGAAATCACAACAACAGAGACAGAAACAAACATAACAACCACAGAAACCGAAACTAACATCACGACTACAACAACAGAAATAGAATTTGAAAATATCACAACAACAACGACAGAAACCGAAACAAACACAACAACAGAGACAGAAACAACAACAGAAACAGAAACAAACATAACAACTACAACCGAAACAACAACAGAAACAGAAACCAATATCACAACAACCACAACAGAAACAGAGACAAACATTACAACAACAACAGAAACAGAGACTGAGACAAACACAACAACAGAGACAGAAACAGAGACAACCACAACCACAGAGACAGAAACAGAAACTACTACAACTACAGAAACAGAAGCAACAACAGAAACAGAGACAACAACAACAGAAGTAATTCCAGTTCCACCACCAACAAGATCATTAGTGCCAACGAAATCTTTAGTGCCAACAAGATCTTTAGTACCGACAAGATCTTTAGTACCAACAAAGTCTCCAGTACCACCAACACAGTCTCCAGTCCCACCAACACAATCAGCAGTACCTCCTGCAACAGAGGATCCAAATAGCCAGAGTGGTGGAAGGGTTGGACCATTCACAGTTATGCAGATTATCTGGATTGCTCTCGGCGGCGCAGTATTCATTGTCGTCATTGTTTTGATCGTCGCTATATCATGCTGCATCATCAAGAAGAGACAGTTAAGAGAAAGATCTTACGCAGACAAGACAACAGATCTTATCTTCGCAGAAATTTAAGAAAATACTATCATTTTATAGGGTAATAAACTAAAAAGGATTTTTATTTTATTTTCAAACATTTCAAACACTATTATTATACAAATTAATTACTTCAATTAATTTTTCTATTTCTTCTTCGATAGAAAGCCAACCAACAGACGCAGAAAGGTGGCCTTTGAATATTCCAATAACAGCATCGTGCAAATACGCGAAATTAGCAAAATCTTTTTCATCAACTTTCTTATTTGACCGATCATACACATCGAAAAACACAACATGGCCTGTAGATGGGAAAACTTTCACATTGCTCAGCTTAGAAAGCTTATCTGATAGTTTTTGAGATAAATCTAATATATGCTGCTGTCTGTCGTTGTTGATCTTCTCAGCCAATGAAAATGATGAAAGAGCTGCTTTTATAGTGAGAAAAGGCAGAGAACCGTCCTCAAACCTTTCTGACGGAAATAGTCTAAATTTCTCTACATTATCATGTGGAAGGGCGTAAACAAGCGAACCACCACCGAAATAAGGCTTGTGGAGTAAATTATTTGCAATCATTTCATTTTTGACGAGAATCACGCCTAAAGATGGGAAACCTACCAAAGAATCTATGTTAAACACAATGAAATCAGGCTTGTATCGCGTTAAATCTAAATTTCGTGTGATTAAAAAATTAGAAGCATCAATAGCTATAAATGTTGTGTTTGATATATCATGTGTAACTACTGCAAACTTCCCGGCATGATCTTGTGGTCGTAATTCGGTATTTAAAAATGGATCAAGAAATACTAAGTTATTTGCTTGTTTGTTTTTGATTTCCTCAAGAGTAACCAGTTCTAGACGCACTTTCTTAACTTTTTCGTCGACAATTTTGCTTAATCCATTTAATGAAGAATATTCGTCGCAAATCAATTGTAATGTTGATGATTCGGTAAAATTAAATGATTCTAGAATAAATTTCATTCCTTGTGTTGTAGAATGAGTGAAAACAACAACGTATTCACTGCTTGAAATATTAAAATAGTCCAAAATTTTAGTTCTTAGCATTTTTGTATGTTCTGATGATGCTTCTGCGCTTTTAGATTCAGAATGAGTGTTTCCGTAAAGGTTGTTAAAGAGATCACCAGAAAAATTCGAAATTTGTAAAGGAGAATATAGTGGTTTTGCGACGTAGTTGAGATACGATTTTCCAATTATGTTAGCTTGTAAGTTGTTTCGGAATAATTTCACTATTTCTGGATAAGATAATTTTTCGATTGATTTTAAGTTGAATTTCGTATTGAAATTGATATTATCTTCCATACAGAAGACAGTTACTGCAAAATAGACAACAAACAACGAAATAATTAAAATCGAGATAACCGATTTTTTGGGCTGCATTAAAAAATTATGATGTAAAATTTCGAATTTTTAGCAGAAGCAACAAGATCTTATGTACAATCATGTATAAAGTAAAGTTTAAAGCAAATGTAATTTAAAAGATTCTGCAACAACCGCCGTCTGTGCTATCCTGAGCGGCATCCTTGGCCTTATCCTTAGCCTTATCTTTAGCCTCTTCCTTTGCCTCCTTAGCTTCTTCCTTAGCCTCTTCCTTGGCTTCCTTCTTGGCCTCTTCCTTAACCTCTTCCTTAGCCTTCTCCTTCTTATCGGACTTAGACTTGGACTTAGACTTAGATTTAGACTTGGACTTAGATGAAGATGATGAGGATGATGAAGAAGATGATGAAGATGATTCTTCACCGTCCTTCTTTTCCTTCTTCTGCTTAGCCTCTTCCTCGGCCTTCTTAGCAGCTTCCTCTTCAGCCTTCCTCTTTTCTTCTTCCTCCTTACGCTTGCGCTCCTCTTCTTCCTTGCGCTTGCGTTCTTCCTCTTCTCTACGTAATCTTTCTTCCTCTTCTTTACGCTTGCGCTCTTCCTCTTCAGCCTTAAGACGAGCCTCTTCCTCAGCCTTCCTCTTCTTTTCGGAGTCTGATGATGAAGATGAGCTGGATGAAGAAGAAGATGAGCTTGGAGCAGATGATTCATCCTCGTCGTCCTTCTTTGCAGCAGCAGCAGCAGCAGCGGCAGCAGCAGCAATAGCAGCCTCCTTAGCCTTGCGCTCTTCTGCTTCGCGAGCTAATCTTTCTTCTTCTTCCTTACGCTTGCGTTCTTCCTCCTCACGAGCTAATCTCTCTTCCTCTTCGCGGCGCAGTCTCTCTTCCTCCTCCTTGCGAAGTCTTTCTTCTTCTTCGCGGCGTAATCTTTCTTCCTCTTCTGCCTTGAGGCGGGCTTCTTCCTCAGCCTTTAAACGAGCTTCCTCCTCAGCCTTCTTGCGGGCTTCCTCTTCGTCGTCTTCCTTCTTCTTTCCAGATGAGGATGAGGATGAAGAAGAAGATGATGATGAAGAAGAGCTTGGAACTGATGATGATTCTTCATCTTCATCCTTCTTTGCAGCTTCAGCGGCCAAAGCAGCTGCTTCAGCAGCCTTTTTACGTGCTTCTTCCTCCTCAGCCTCGCGTTTCTTGCGCTCTTCCTCTTCGCGGGCTAATCTTTCCTCTTCCTCCTTACGAAGGCGTTCTTCTTCCTCCTTGCGCTTGCGCTCTTCCTCCTCCTTACGAAGGCGTTCCTCTTCTTCTTTGCGCTTGCGCTCTTCATCTTCTTTACGTAATCTTTCTTCTTCTTCTTTACGCTTACGCTCTTCCTCTTCAGCCTTAAGACGAGCCTCTTCCTCAGCCTTCTTCTTGGCTTCTTCCTCAGCCTTTAAACGGGCTTCCTCGTCTGCCTTCTTTTTGGCTTCCAAGGCCTTCTTCTTAGAACTCGAGCTCGATGATTCAGATTTCGATTCGCTGTAGTAGTAGCTTGAACTTGATTCGTCGCTATAATAGCTGTAGTCACTCATTCAGCAATTTTTGTGGTCACTTGAGGAATCACTTTTTGAATAGTCTACATCATTGAAATTCTCTGTAGGCATTGAAAATAGAACAACAAACAAATACTCAAAACACTACTAAAAAGACATTTCTCCTTTTTATAACAATTCACATTTTTTGAAAACTTTACTATCACATTCGTTGATTTGCTCTATATACATTTATAATCAAGAATATCAGGTTGAAAAACGTGATAATAAAAATACGTTAAGCTCTCAAAAAATTTCCTATCACATTTTAAATTTTAAAGAATTCTGCATTTCAGTTATATAGTGTTTCTCCGCATTGATCAATTTCGCACTTTGGATTTAAAATTTTGTATTATTTTTGAGAATTGTTGTTAAAATGAGGTTATATATACATAAATTATGTCATTTAAACACAAAAATAATTACTCTACGATCTTTTTCAAATTTTCACACGAAAAATCAGTCACCTACTATGTAAAGACATTAAATATCAAATAAAAAAATTATTGGAAAAATTTGTGATCATTTTTCAGTTATTTTTTCGATCATTATAGTATATACATCATAATATTAATGAATTCCGATAAATTTGAGGTTTGAGATCAGTTTTTTAAGTTTTTCTGCAAAAATACGCGACACATATGTAAATAACTTCAATGCTAATCCAAAATTGCTAATAGGTTTAATGAACAATGATCCTTTCAAAATTTTGTTGATCAAAAAACTTGCGTTCATTTTTAGTTTACATTCTGAATTATCTCCGTACGTCGTGAAAGACTCATCTTCCTATGAAAACTTTTCAACAACAACAAAAATTTTGAAAGTATCGTAAAAGCAATATTCAACACGATAAATGTTTCCAAAATATTCTACAAGTGTAGATTTCAAAATTATTTTGCGCGAATTTTTTTTTGCATTTGAAATTTGATTGCTAACCTTATTGCAAATGAAGGAAATTATAGCTTTACAGACTAATGTACAAGGATGTTTACGGCTCAGTTGTTTCAAGAAAGTCAAAAAAGCATTATTTTACTGTGCATCAAAATTGGATTTTTGCCTCATCATGCGTTGGTTATCTCTCTCCGCGGAGATATGCTATCTCACTAACAGGAATTATAATACACTACATTAACAAGCAATCTACAGGGATTTTTTCTATCTGGTATTACATATTGTTGTTTCATGTCTCATGTATGCTATCAATCACTATAAATTTACCAGTTCGATACAGGAATTCCATTAAAATTGCGTTATCACCGATGGCAAATGTTTTTCATTATTTATGCCAGAGTTATTGGTATTTACATAATAGAATTTGACTGCAATAGGTTTTATTAGGCTATTATCAACAAATAATGCAGAAAGACTAATATATTTTTCATTTTTGATAAATATCGTCCTTCAGCTCTTAAAATGCTATACATAACTAAATATTCCATCTTTCTTTTTATATCTACGCATAATGCTTGCTTAATTGCCAATCATTTTTCATATTATATTCTTATTTTTAAAATCTTTCAAGACTTGATATTTTATTTCATATAAGCTTGTATATACTAATGCCGAAATAAAAAACCCAACTTATAGCATCTAAAAGATTGAATTAGGTATTTCAGTTTCAAAACCATGTCTTATAGTTAGATTCCATTCTTAAATGCATTTAGAAATGGTCAGATCTCAGTTTAACTACTTTAAAACATGTGTTACACTTCGCAAAAAGTAGATTTCACTGTGGAATTTCTCTGATATATGATTGGTTTTACTTTTTGAAGGTGTAAATTTTATATCTATTTCTAAGAGCTATGAAATTAAGTTACAATTCAAATATGTCTAGATTAACGAAATTTGATGTGATGAAGTGTTTTAATTCAATCATTTACACAACAATCAGCTTTTTATCCTATATCAGCAGATTTTGTACATTGTAACTCAATCATTCCTCAAAAACAAAAGATTCGGTTATAAATTTGTTGATTTGCTCATAGATCATAGTCAGTTATATAGATGTTAATAGATAGTAGCAACTAGAATACAGTATGGCGCTGAATCAATGAAAGACAATCAAATGTGTCCATTTCGTGGAATGTCAATTTTTTCAAAAATTTTTCGTATCAATTTTTGTCGTTATTTTGTATTCTTTGAAAATTCAATGAAGATTTTTTTTTTTGAATACGAATACGTTGAAACCAAACTGGCACTGGCTACTATAAAACTTACGAACTATTCAATGCTTTTTAATTGGATTTTTACACTGTTTACAAATAATAAGAATTAGAACAATGCAAACCATCGTAATACTATTAATAATACGTGTTCATTTCCAATTATTTGTCTCACAACCAGCGCACTCGTTTTTAATAGTTATTTGATGCTGGCCGACTTTGTTTTCAATTTTTGGAATGAATCCGAAAATTGAGAAAAAAAGTTTTTATTATGATTCAGACTCGGATCTTTACTTTATCTCGATTGATGATTTTTTTCTTCTTATAGCTTCACTAGCGTCAGTATGTATGCTAATGGTTGTCTATATCTAATGAATTCCATAATCGAAATTATCGATTTGAAATCATTTCATATTTTTTAAGAAATAAATTGTTATCATTCGTCTTATTCTCATTCGTCCTTTAATGTGTTGCCATTTTGAATGATATGAAAAATAACATAATTTCGATTGACGCCATCGAACCAAAAATACTGAACATTGAAGTATGTGCTTAAGTATGGCTTTAAATTTACGAATTCAAAATAATAAAAACAATAAAAACTATAAATTAAAAAAATTCTTTGATAAATCATAATGTTTTGTATAGATATATCGATATTTATTGGAAAAAAAAGTTACGACTTTTTTGACCGTGATTTTTTTTGACAAGCTAATTCATACCAGTATTGCTAAGAAACAATATTTTCGCGGCTTTCTTGATTTACATTGAAAAAAAAAGCTACAAAAATTTTAATCATCAACAAAAAATTTATGAAAAATAGAAATTTTTTTACTACATCTCATTTTTCATTTTTGTAATAGACAACACACAATGGCACAGCGTCTTCCACCCCGTAAATGCCAGTCCCGCATCTCTGATGCAGCAAGGAAAGAAATCATCGCTATGTTTGAAGCAAAGGTTGATTCTGATGAAATCATTCGTAAGTTTAATCTGACACCTAGGAAATTTAATGATTTGATTAATGACTACAAGAATGGAAGGACTACAGAGTTCACTAAGGATGAGGAGTTTAAGTTGATTGAATTATATAAGGATGGATTCAATACAGTTAAGCTTCTTCGTCCGTTTTTCCCACACATTGTTGGCCATGCAATCAGAAATAAGATCAAGATGTTTATCCGTTGGGGTCTTTTGACACCAACCGGGCCTTTTGCAAGGCAATTCACTAAGCTAGTTGTTGAGGAGCCACCATCAATGATCACAGTAATCGATGAGATAACTGCTGATGATTTTTTCAAGGAGTTCATCAACAGCGAACGATTTCTCGATGAATTCACTGAGGAAATTCATTTCTAGACCGATTCTGATAACTGTCCTAAACCCAAGAAGGACCCGAAGAAAGTCTAATAATTTCTTCAATAGTTTCATCTCATGTTGTTTTATTGATATATTGCATTGGGAAGATGCATACTAATCTAAGAATTATCTTATATTGTCTTTTCTTTTTATGATTTTAAAAATTATGATTTTTCAACATTTTAGGTTGATTTACAATAAAATACGATGACAATTACATGTCACAATATAATTTTAACCTTTAAATGTCATATTTTATAATGGAAGAATTGGAAGCAGCAACATTGAAACTTAATCATACGGCGAGACTACAAGAATTACTCTCGAACATAAGTAGCAGCGGAGTTTCTTCCATGATACAAGAATTGGTGGACAGTGTACTAACAGATGATGTTATTAGAATTAATCTATACAATATTTCACGATATAACATAGATAAGATTCACTCATATTGCCAGCTACTCAAGCAGCTTGGTGAATCCGAGAAATACAAGAATATTGTTCTGAATTTTTGTTCAAAAAACTTATTAAAGCGTAAAAAAGACAAACCATATTCAATTTTTAACATGAAGTTCCTACACGTGCTATATTTGGACAATTGCATACCGTGGGAAGACATTTTTTATTTCATCAAATTTTATCCACCGAATGATCGCTTAAAAGCACCCCTATTTGAGATATTTTACTTCGAAATACAAGAAAAAGAACCAGAATTTTTCGCATCTACTGTTTCCACATTTTATGAAAATATTATCGATGAATGGGACCATTATAAGATAGTTAAGCAAGAAGAACTTTTCAAGGAATATATAACATATGGATATCCAGCGAAGTCTCTTGAATACTGTCTAAAATATGATGATATTTTGAATTTTCAACAAATAACAATTGGAAATAATTTCGATTGGAATCAATACACACAACTCTCAGAATTTGAGCCTTCAGGACTAAACAAACAGCTAAAGTTATGGGAATTTGCAGCTTTTTTCGGGGCGATTAATTGTTTTAAGTATATGACATTAAATAAAGTCGTAGAAACTAACTGCATAGAACATGCAATCTTTGGAGGGAATCTAGAGATACTTAGGCTTGTTGACACGGAATTATGGAAAAATCCTGCAAAATTAGCCTTTTACGCATTGAAGTTATATAAAAATGACATATTTAATTGGATTCTCGAGAACAAAATATCAGAAAAACGAAGGAATTCAATTGAAATAACAATATTTGAAAAAGCGTGCAAATTTGGCAATGCAAGCGTCATAATGGAATATATTGATAACGGATTTACATTAAACACAGAACTTTTAGTTGATGTCGCAAAAATTATTGGAGAAGAGGCTGACTATTTCCATGTTGATAGATTTGACAAGTCATAAACAAATTTATATAAGATCTGCTATCAAATCTTACTTATTTTTTAGATAAAATAAAAAAAACTCAATGCAATTATGTATTATCATCGCAAATTTATAATGCGTTGTTAGTAAAATCAATGAATTAAAGATATCTTTGATGAATTTTCTCAATGCAAAACTTTCAAAATTAATTTTCTTTTCAAAAACTGCTGTAAGTTTAATTTACAATAGTATAAAGCAATATAATATGGTACGAGCTACCAATTTTTCAATATCATGAAATAAAATAATTTGATAAATGAAATAGAACTAATATAGTGAAAAAAGTGTTATGGAAATTATAAGGTATACTATTGCATACCAGAACTTCCATGGTTTGTCTGAGATTGTATCACAAAACTGTTAATATCGAACAGCTTGCTTCTAATTTCTCATTATGTCACTTTTACAATTTACAAATATGTCAATTTGACATCGTAAAGTTGTCAAAAATGGGAGATATATAGCTTTAATAGATGCTGCATTTAATGATCATCATGGAAAAGATGTCATCGCAAAAAATACAATACTATTTTGATTCTTTCTTCATGAGAATGATCAGAGAATGATAGAACACTGTTTTTTTTTGACGATTTCTGCTGTTTAGTTGATATGAACACGCTTGAGTTCAAAATTTCTGGTATTTGAGGAACTATGAAAGAAAAATTACGATGTAAAAAATTCCAATTCTTGAAATGTCAATTTAGAGTTTATCCCGGAAAAAATTCATATCAAAAATAAAACTTTTTATTATTGTTGTGACAATGACAATTCTAGTATAAAATTTGAAGCAGTCGCTACGCCAGCAACCAATGATTTGAATCACATAATCTGGAATAAGTTTGTCTGTTCCTTATGCGTAGAAATATTGTCATAATTTGCTGGAATTTTTTTAAATAGCGAAAATTTTCACAAGTCATTTCTTTATAATGTTTGAAACTACTTTATCTCAAGTATACGTCTTCGAGTTCCCGGAATTGATTGATGAGGAATTTATCAGATTTGTTATCAGAGATGTTGGAACAATTAAGTAAAACGGAATTCAATTCAAAAATTCCCAATTAAGTGGATATATAAACGCCGTACTGACATTTGAAAGCCCTTTACAAGCTATGCGTGCTATCCATGTATTCAATAATACAACATTTGATGATCACTCAATGGGAATTATAAGGAACGATCCATTAACAATGGATCTTATCAAACGACGCGAGAACATTCTAATTATTACTGGGCTAGAAGATAGCATCCATGCTTATCAGCTACATAAAACGTTCTCTAGATTTGGCCAATTTATCCAATCCTATATCACTTCCGATTTAAATCGCATTGGTTATGTCCAGTTCTACAGGGCTGAAGATGCCGAAAATGCAATGCGTAATTATGATAGTGGCTTCGCAAATGGCAGTGAAATCAAGATTGAGAAATTCACTCCACAGACAACTGATGCTATAGCGTATCTTTCATGCATATGAGATTAAATTATATTTATAGATAGTATTTATTGTTTTCCTCAATTTTTTAGATCAATTTCCATGATTTCAATTTGTAGAACCTTTATCAAACCTTACTGTCAGCATATTTCATTAATGGTCAACCAATACAATAAGTATTAGGTTATAAGGTCCGTTTAAACCTTGCAACTGTGATTTTTTTATCTTCTACACAGCGACATCGTGTATTCCATGTTTAAAACAGAGTATAATAGGCAAAATGTTGTTCTATTGCATGCGTCCAGATTTAAAATTCAAATATCAAGTTTTATCAGAGTTAATAATCAGGGAAGGTTAGTCTATTGAAAAACTCCAACGTTGCATATTTTTTGACACTTATTCATGAATTGCTTTATTTAGTGCACACCAAATAGCTTCTTTCGCTGAGATAATATGTGAAATTAATTTTTTGAGAATAGTTATCGAGATGACACATTCTTATCAAAATTAATACGATAAAGTGGCAGCTAGAATACAAAATAAAAGAACAGTATGGCTAGATATCGATTTTGAAATTATGATATTTTTCAAAATTTCAGATTCCTAACGTTAAAATGATTTAATTAGCTTTTAATAGTCTATCCAAGAATGATGGAAAGGTTTCTGGGCTTTTTAAGGAGAAACCTATCAAATGTGTCAATTTTTTTAGGTTCCAACAGAAAATCATAAATATTTACGGGCGTGGAAGCGTCCAAAATACCCAAAAATAGATATGTTTAGGTATGTGATCATTTTAATTTTATATTGAATTCAGTTTTGAATCTAAAATAATCGTATGTCCGGCAATATGAATTTTATATCAAAAAATTGCGTGAAACAACCCGTATGCATGTCTTTTTAACAGCGGAAACGGATATAATAGCGGAAAATATATGGAAATATCGAGTTGATGGCCAATTTCGATAAGGTGAACAAAAGATGCAATTTGGCCATTATCAGTAAAGGGAATTTCAAGATGAAATATGGGTCTATGCGGTTAGTATATTGCAATGGGCGAAAAATATGCATAAATGGGAACATCAGGATTTCACTTTTGAATTTTTGATAATCAGATTTAATTCAAAAGTTTAAATAAATTGGAGAGTTGTTTTCACCCGATATCTAACATGTATGCACCATTTGAAGCAATATCAACGAACAGTGTTGCAAATTTTTCTTTAAGATAAGTTTTGAGAAGGATAGTATTTAAATTCATGAAATTGACCGTGCTTTTTATGGAACACCCACATTTATCATAGTATATGATGCAGAGTCAGATTTATTTTACGCGTAAAGGTTTAATATAAATTTTGTGAGAATAGCTCAAAAAATTATATCAATGCTTATAGTAATGCAAGCACAATATCAACTTTCAACAAACCTTATCAAAATTTTTAGCGGAAAATAGTGATTAGCTATATATTTCCAATGCTTTTCAAAAGAGTTCGAACAATTATTTTCAAAAGTCTGGAAAGTTTTGAATATAGTGAATTTTAATTGGTTCTCAAAATATGTTTTAAATATAATATGATAAATATGATATACAACAAAAACGCACCAATCCATAAAAGTACGTTTTGTTCTGTAGACATTGAAAATGAAATGATCATTTTTTCTCATGTCCAGCGAAGCTCCTCTCGTTCCAAAGAGATTCAGAACAAGTGCCAAGGATAAGAAGTTCTTCGATTCCATTGATTGGGCTATGGGCCAGTACTCTGCAAGTGATGTCTCCTCCGATTCTCAGGAGATCAACTCAATCAGCAAGCTCAAGGAGATGCTAGAAAACTCAGAAGGCTCGGACTTTGAAAGCTCCAGCCTTGCTCCAATGTAATTTTCGATTACTTTTTAGTGCGTTGACAAAAGTATTGGATGCTTTTTGTCTATAATACCTCGTTGTTGTTTTATTAAATGTTTTTGCTTTTATAACACTTATCATATTTACCATTTTTTCTTCGCAACAAGTCATATTCATGTATACACGCTAATGACATCATCAACAATAGTTAATACAGGAGGGATATAAACCTCAAAAATGAACTCTACACAATATAGATGCGGTAAATTATCAATGTCATGCGATTTCAATTAAATCGATGTCAACAATTTGAAATTACTAAGATAAAAGCTTACTACTTGAGCACAAATTGCTTTTATGGTGGAATACACCAATATTGTAGGCGATTTAGGCTTTATTCTGATCCTTTATTGTCCAATATTATTTGTCATGTAAAGTTAATTTTACAAGCTCATATTCAAGTCTCAATACCTTTACCACGAAATCGAGGATTACTGCATTCAGCGATATTTTCTACAGGTACACACATACTGCAGCCTCATTAGCATAAACCCACGATACTTTGTTTTTTTGATCTTTTGCACCGACATCTCTTCCAGGAAGCGTGATGCTATGTTGGAAAGCTTGATTATATCCTATTTCTGAAGCCAAAATCAAAGTGTTTTTTTTTTTTGAGTTATCTTTTATATTGGCATCTATTCCAGGAGCCGTGAGTGAGAATGAAGTGCTATGTGTAGTCGATACTGAGCATTTTAAACGTGTAGTGAAAAGAACTCTGTTATAATAAATTAGTTAAATTAATGCTGAATCTCGCGATTGAATATAACTTTATACTTATAAGAAAGCTCCGAGCATATACTTGCTACATTGCTGTTTTGAAGTTTATTATTATTTCAATCAATTCTGAGCTATAGAATGAAGTGATTTATTAAGTGGTCCTTGGACTATTTTGCTTTAAGTATGAATAGTGTAAAAATAAATCGGAAATTCTTGTTTTTACAACATGAAATAACTGGACATCATCCGAGCCATTGAAATTTTACAAAACTACCGTATAAGCGTACAAACAATTTATTATTACGACCAATGGAGATAATATTAACAGAATTCATGCATCGAGCCATAATGTAATATTGCCATCGATGCTGTTTGTGAATATAAGGGGTTTAATTTTGTCCTTTAGTCAACAAAACGATTTCCTTATAGAATTACTATTGTTAATATGCCCTTAGAGTGATAAGTAGTAGGTAGCAAAATAATTACGTTATTAGCCAGCGATTGGAAGCTTGATGCTTTCTACATGGAACTGATTAATTGACATTGTAAATACAGGGAACGCAATTATTAAAGGTATTAGCGCCTATTATTTGAAAAAATACGATTTGTTCAAAATAGAGTATGATTGATTAGCAAATATGCATCTATATGAACAACATAATATATATATTAAATATGAAGCACCATATATGCCAATAAGGGAATATGTTGCAAAAGATATGCCATTTTATTGAACGGTTCATGTTCGTGTTGAGAAAATCCCTTAATGAGTCATATATAAAAGATAGAATAGCAAAACTCGGTTAACTAACTGTTGTCAAACTGACGAAATTATAATCTACGTGTCAAAAAATCCCGATCACATTTTGTTCCTTATTCAAAATTATCGTGTAAACAATAAAAAACAGCTTCTATGATCCCAAAACATCAGAAACAACTTCGATTCATTTTGTTTTAATATGAGCAGAGATTTTTCAATGAGATAAAAAACAACTATCACAAAAACTTTTTTGCAATATAATATTGTATTATTTCGAATAGTAGAGTATTTCTATAACAATGTTCAAAAAAACAATGATCGCGTTTTTATTTTTTCAATGTTTAATGGGGCATGTAAACTATTCAATTATTTTGTAAACAATTCAATAATTTTTATTCAAATTAATGACCAATTCTCAAATCAAAATAAAACGACTTCTTTAGATGTTTTTGGATGTTTTTAAGAAAATTTTGTAAAAAATTCCGCTCACTCTTAATCAAAAATCAAAATGGTGTACTGCGGTGTGCTTATTCTTCATGCTATGATCCTGATGCTCGGATCTCTGACATTTGGATATGTTCTCGGATATCCGTCACCAACTATTCCAGAAATTGTTGATGATTTCAATCTGGCGACATCTCAGACTACAATTTTCAACTCTATTTCATCATTAACAGCTATTGCTGGACCATTTATTGCGCATACAATCCTCTACTTTGCTAGCAGACGTTTAACAACATTCATCATATCCACAGTTGGTGCATTATTCTGGGGATTGTTGCTTATTATGAATAAAAAACTATTCTGGTGGGGTATACTTTGCAGAGCTGTCCTTGGAATAGTTATGGGCGCTTATTCATCAATCATCCCAATGTATATCATCGAAATTGCACCAAAAGACCACACTGGCTTCTTTGGAACACTAAATAACCTTGGTATTGGCTTAGGTTTAGTCTTACTCTATCTTTGCGGAAACTGGTTACATTGGAAAGTTCTTACTATCATTGGCTGCTGCATCTGTGGCTTACTGATGCTCTTAGTCTGGCTTGTTCCTGAATCTCCAGTCGTCAAAGAAGATGTCAAGAAAGAATCAGTCTTCCAGAAGAAATATCTCAAAGGTTTAATGATTGGCATCGCTATGATGTTCTTCCAGCAGTTCTCCTGCATCAATGGCATCCTCACCAATCTCACAACACTATTCAATAAGGCAGGCATCAATGTCAACAATGGTATCGCTTCTGCTATTTCAAGTTCCGCACAGGTTATAACAATTTTCATTTCATCCTTCTTCGTCGAAAAGTTCGGCAGAAGGCCAGCTTGGTGCATCAGTGCTGCAGGTATTGTTGTTTTCCTGTTGATCTATGCTTTCTCCGTCAAGTTTGACTGGGGTAAATATGCACCAGTTGCTGCCATCTTCTGCTTCCTTTTCTTCTACGGCCTCGGAACAGGTCCAGTTGCTTGGTACATCGTCCCAGAGCTCTTCCCAGACTCAGTTAGATCCGCTGCTACATCAATTGCTTCTTCAGCAAACTGGTTATGCGCTTTCATTGTCATTCAGATCTTCCCATCATTGGACTCAGTAATTGGCACATTCTGGGCCATTGTTATTTTCGCAATCATCTCAGTTGGCTCATTCATCTTCGGCTTCTTCTGCGTCACTGAACCAGCCGACAACACTCTCGACAACGAAAAGGAAGACTCGAAGGAGAGGGACTCATCAAGCACAAAAGAAGACTCAAATTCAAATGGCACTGAAGAGGAAAGAGCTGAGGAGCCATAATATCATTTATTTATATATTTGTTATTATTTAAACAATCAAAACATGTTAAAGTATCATTTATTAAATATCATATAACTCAATTATTTTTTGATAGCTCAAAAGCTACTGATTTTGATGTTTTAGATCATGAAATAGTTTATTGTGAAAAAATAGAAACTGGTTCATATGAAAGAGTCTTTGAAATGCTTTATTTGATAGAATTTAAAAATTTGTAAAAAATTTATGATTTTCGAACTAATAGACTATACATCATAAGAATTTAAATTAATTAAATACAATAGAAGTGCTCTGTAAATGAGTAATAAATCTTAAAGCAAAGATTCACTGGTCATTAAAAGAAGCAGCGATGAAATTAGTTTCTGGGAAGCCTTGAAATCATTTTCCTTGATGATGTGGATCTTGTAAGCTTCTTTTCCATCGAATATTTTCATGACGAAGACGTGAGTATTCTTTTTGTATTTTGTTGTGAGTCTAGCTTTCTTTGGCTCAGTCTGGATCATTTCTTTGGCTTTCTGCTCGAATTGGCTGATATCTGTCAGCAAAACCATTATAAAAAAGTGGCCGACAAAAAATATAAATTTACATGTCAGATAATGTTTAGATTAGACACGTAAATATTATATGGCTAATTTAACAGAATGGAAATCGAGCAACAGTCATTTAACTGAACCCAGCACAATGACATTTCACGTTTCCAGATTTCCAAAATTCGTTGAAAAAATAATAAACAATACATAATTATAAACGAATACAAACATATTTAAACAATCAATAGGATAGCATGTATGATAGTAATTAAGGAGCTCGAGCTTCTTCATCAGATGGCTCTGGTCTTTGAATATATTTCATATAACATGAAGAATAAACAATTCCGGAAACACCTATTGCAACTAGCACAAGAATGATGCTAGACATGATCATTTGTCCCATTGTATTAAGATCAAAATAAGGATCAACTTTTTTCAAGCAAGTTTCATACGAATTGCAGCCAACATCCTTCTTCCACTTAGTTAAGTTGATATTGTCTGGCTGATTTTTTAACATGTCTTTCGTAATCGATTTATATTTTTTGGTGACAGGAATTGTGCCTAAAGTTATGTCATAGAATAATAATGCGACTGCGCCAGCGACAGTTGCACAAGTAACCGTTGCCAAAAATGTGTGAAATTTGAAGGCAAAGCCTAAGAAATATAACATGGCTAATAAAAAGAAGAATATTGCAATGACACTGAATGAAAGTGCTGACAATGATACTAGAATTCTAAATGTCGTCCTTCCAGCGAGAAATACGTAATAATCTGTCACAGCACGAGAAGCAATAACAGCATTCCATATTCCGCTTATAAAGAATGCAACGAAAAACAGTTTGCTGGACCTACTTAAGCATTTAATGCTCCAGCCAAGCTGCTCGCGATTCTTCTCAACATCAAAATTTTCATCTTCGCCCATATTTTATATTTTTATCGTCTAAGAAGAAAAATGCAAAACATTCAAAAACTCTTGTTTACCATTTAATCATTCAACCCTTAAATTTATTAAGTTTACAAATTCTTTTCCTTTTTTTTTTGCGGCTACCTGACAATATTTCCAAGCCAATAAATTGCTTCTACTGCTGTGCCTGTGCCCATATCTTATAATGGATTAGTTAAAATGCTCTAAAATTAACGAAAAGTGCGATTATTTGGCAAATATTGGACACAACTGATCAACATATTTTATGCTGTCATTTTTAATAAAGCAGCTCTAAGCACATAAGCACACATTATCCTACATTTATTTATATTATTCTCAATAGATGATACCCAATTCCGAATAATGATTAACATCTCTTGCCATCAAGACAAAGAAACATTTGATGTGTGATGTTAGTAAAGAGTTGGATTCCTTGTTTCTATATCCTTTCTTTAATTTCTCAATTTGATGTATTTTGTTGATGGTGGAATTTCAAACGAAACGATTTTCTCCTGGCTAATAAAAACTATCATCATAGTGTCATCATGATAAAACACATACAAATGTATCTGGTAAATATAATGGTATCAATTAGAATACTATCACACATGTAGTTAGTTGTGTTCTTTGACCATATCACTTTTTGTGAATTTGATGTGAATATTTTTCATCTTCAATAAGTTTTTTATTCTTTTCGGATGCATGTTGTAATACGATGTAATGAGAAGTATTATATTATATAGAAAATATATAAAAAACACATCATTTGGATTGAACTGAAATCGTATTTAGAATGGGAAGTATTATCTTTAGTGATCACATGAACTAGTTAGGCTGTATGTCATAAATAAGCTACAAATGCTCATTGGATTGATATAAGTCTAGAATTAAACATAAGAATAAAATTATTACTATTTTGACATGTAAACTTTATTTGTCATTTTTGATATTTTTCATTTTTAAAATCAAATATCAACATAAGGAAGCTAGTAAAATAAATATTTCGTTGAATCAAAATTTTTTAAAAATGGAATTCAATGGTGATTCGCTTATTCCTCCATTTAGATTTTCAATGGTAGAAGTAGATGTTTTCCGTGGTGCATATCCAGTGAAATTGAACTTCAATTTCCTTAAAACGCTGAAATTAAAGACCATGATATCTTTAATTCCAAATCCGATTGACGAAGAACTTGCTGAGTTTTGCAAAAACGAGAAAATCGAGAATCACTATTTTTCAGTACCAAAATTCATCGATCAAATCATTATGACACCAAATACTGTTACACAAATATTAAATTTACTTTGCGATAAGAACAATCTTCCTGCATACATACATTGCTTGAATGGTGGACACTCTACTGGTCTTATTGTTATGTGTCTTAGAAAGCTCCAGATGTGGAGTCAAAGAGCAATGTTTGCAGAATTCAACAGATTCATTAATACATTCGAATCTTGCGAAGAAGCGTTCGTAAACAACTACAAGGCAACGTTTGAACTCACATCTAACAGACCTCAATGGCTTATGCACTTAACTGGTAAAAAATCGCATCCAACATTGAGGGTTATATTAGCAAATGAGACAGAATCTGATGATGATATAGACGATGAAGAAGAAGACGATTTAATGTCATCGAATGATGAAATTAAGATTAAAATGGAATGATTTATGTTTTTTATATCACATGAACCGATGTTTTTTCTAACATCAACTAGAATTTGTTGTAAAACTAATGTTATTGAATGTGTGATTATTAAAATATTAATAATGAGGCGTGATATTGAAAAATTAGGAATATATGCTCCAGATGGTGTTAATGATATTGATAAATTAAATATTGTTTTTTTTTGACATGTAAACTAAATCGAGGAAGTAAATTTTTTGACGAGGAAGTAAAAAATTTACAATATATGGAAGGCGAGAGTGAAGTTCGAAAGATATTGTTAGACAATGGAATTAGAGCACAGTTTATAAATCAGTTGGCGTATGCTGGGCTTCTGACAAGAGAGAAACTAACAGCAACGCCACCAATGACAGTTTCATTTCAATCTAATGTTCCATTAAAGATTTGTCTGGAAACTGCAGATATACTAGCAAGAGCGATTGTACCTCAAGTCAATGTTGTTGAAGAACAAGAATTTTTAAGATTATTTAATGATGATATATTAGACAATCAAGTATTCTTTCCAAGGGATGGCATTTTTGAATTTACAGGTCCAGCAGGAAGCGGTAAATCAAATATTGTTTATCACTTACTGATTAATCAAATAATTGCAGATAATTCACGTAAAGTTCTATTAATAAGCACTGAAGGACATGTTCCAACACAAAGAATACATAAAATTGCACAAATGAGAGGTCTTGATCCCGAAGAAATTTTATCGAATCTTTTGATCAAAGAAGTTTCTGAAGTTATTGAATTCAATCAGATTGTAAATGAAACATTACCACAAATGTTCTCTACTGTTTCACCACCACCATCGATTGTGGCAATTGATAGTATTGCAGCACTTTTTAGATCAGAATTCGATATGAATGCTGCTAAGCAACGTGCACAGTTATTGTTTGATATGTCAACAACACTTAAATGGATATCTAACACATTTGGAACATTAATTTTGACAACAAATCAAGTAACTGCTAGCATGGGCCCATTTACGACACAAGAATGGGTTCCATCTCTAGGTCTAGCGTGGTCGAACTGCATAAATATGAGAGTTAGAGTTACAAAAAGTTCAATGAAACGCGATATCGATGAAGAAACACCAACAGCATATGGCACAAACAGAGAGTCTAAAACAGTGTCTCTAAGAACAATGTTCGTTGAAATCTCACCAAGAGCACAAGATGTGAAAGCCACGTTTTATATATCAGATTCTGGAGTCCATGGAGCATAACATTATTCATTATCTCATTATGTTTGTTAATGTATAAATTAAAGCTTGTTTATATGAAATATAATATCAATATTTACAGTGAATTTGAAAGAAAAATGACAAATAAAATTTTACACGACGATTTCAATTTTACATGACAAATACGATTTTACATGTCAAAAAGTAAATGAGCATCAGTGAGATTCGTGAAAATCGATATGCTGACGCAAAACATATGTGGGATGATGATTACTTCGAAAAGAACCCATATAAGAATTCGATTAAAATTGTCAACGCCGAAAGTTTATACATTTTCCAACTAAATTCCGAATATAAAGAAGCAAAATCTAAAACAGGAGAGATTACTAAACAAGCAGAAGAATATTTGCAAAAGTTAGAAGAAAAAGCTCAATTTTATGCAAAAGAAGTTCAAGTTTTGGAAACTAAATTAGAAAATTACAAACAAAAACGAAATGAATTCAAGAGTTCTGTCGAATCCGAGATGAAATCAGACAATAAAACATTTGATAAAGCTGAAGCTGTTTTAGAACAAAGAATTGCTGCTGCAAATTCTACCATCATTTCATTAACAGAGACAATCAATGCTTTAGAGAAACAAGTTACACTAAGAATGCCCGAAGCACAAGAATTACTCGTTCAATTGCGAGCTTTATTAGCAACTCAATCCAAAGAGTTATTCGTATTAGAAAAGAAGTATAAGCGCGAAATGTGTGGAGATCTAAGCGACCAAAAATCCAAACTTTGATCAATAGTTTAGAATATTTTGAAATTTAATATATTGCTGATTTGTTGAATTTTGTTATGTACTATGTTTTAAATTGTGGTTTGTGAATCAATTCTATTAGTTTTTTTTGATATATGCAAAAAATATATATTTTTCATTTACAAAACAAAAGTCGTGTTTACATGTCAAAATGCTTTGAATTATATCAAAATATTGATAACTTTATGAAGCAATATTTTATTATTTACATAACAGAAATTTCATTTACAAGTCAAAATCAATGTAAATATCTCAAAATTTGATATATTTACATGACAAATGGATTTTATTTTACATAGCAAAAATATTGTTTACGAGTCAAAATAATTAAATTCGATTTTTATTTCGTTTTATTAAATATTAATGGATATATAGCTGAAATCTTTAATAAAAACAAAAATTAAAAATTCGTTTTTTTTATTCATGAGGAAAGTTCCTCTTATATATCCTCGTGGCACTTACAGACGACAAAATTTCTATTACAGGGGTGGAGATCCATATAGAGAACAAGAATATATAAATGATGAAGCAATTAAGGCAATAAACGACTTCAAAAGAGCGAAAAAAGATTTGCTTCAAGTTCAGCGGCAGTATTCTGAAGCAGCAAACCAAGAAGCTGAAGCAAATGAATATACAATTCAAATTGCTCAGAATTTGGGCGAAAATTCTAAAAATACTTCTGAAAATGCAAGATTACGACAGACAATTTTCCAATCTGAGCAAGATTTATCAGATATAGATAAAGAACTCTCTGATTTACAACATAAAACCTCGCATTCTGAAATGCTTCCAATTATTAACGAACATGCTTCATATAAACCAGACTTACGTGATTTAAATCATGCAGTAGACACAATGACGAACAAGATTACGAATGATAAGAGATCAATTGCCAATACTTTAATATCACAAGAATACAGTTATTCATGCGACACACTCACTGAATACAGTGTCGCTGATAAATTCAGGAATTATTTGAAATCAGAAGTAAACAAACAATTCAATAATCAAGGATCGCGAAAAACAAAAAGTATTGCGAAAAATACGACATTGGCAACAGCTTCACTCAAAGGAGAAGGCAAATGCATTGCTCCTCTTCTCGATGACTACGTTGATACTCATTTAGCATTAAGAGAATCCGAGATGCATCTCAAATTAGCAAAAATGCACGAAGAATACACAACAGAAAATCTCCTAATACAGCTAGAAGACATGAATGCAATTGCACGCTTAGATTTAGACATAGACTCAATACGCAACACGATGAAAATGGATTATGTCGAAGGCGAAGAAGAACTCAGCACAGAGAACTTCTCACACAAAGGCGAAGAGGAGGAAGACTTCCTCAGCGACGAGTTCGAGAAGAGCACAACATCAACACTACAAGATGAGAACTCCAACATCTCGTATTCAAGCATTTCTCACTCCAAACTTGCTCCTAAATTTAAAGCACAGAACAAGTATCCAAGGAAGACCTGCAAGAAGAAGAAGAAAGCCACACCGAAGAAGAACGATCTCAACAACAACAACCCGATGTTCGAGACGGAGCAGCTCAAGACTGCCGTCTCTTCATCGGACTTGGAAGATGATTTGTCTGACAAAGAAGTCCATGAATCTAAAAGTGACATCAAAACAAAAGAAACAAATAAGGAAGACAAGCAAAACAATGATGAAGAGGAGTCTAAGCTTGATACTACGAAGATCATGGATGCCACAATCGACAGTGATGATCCTGACCTCAAAGAATTCATTAAAGACAAAATCGAAAACGGAAAAGAAGATGAAAAGAAACAATCAGATGATTTCGAATCAACAGAACATGAAAAAGCAAATGAAGACTCGTTTGAAACAGAGCCTCACATGGAAGAAGAAAAGAAGGAATCAGATGACTTCGAAACAGAAGCAAAAAGTGAAATTAAAAGTGATGAAAAACTGAAAGATTCCTTCGATGACACAAACTTCGAATCTGACACAGAAGCTGCCAAAAACAAAGAAATTTCATCTCAAGCCAAAGACTCATTCGATACAACATCCAAAGCTAATGATTCATTCGAAACAACAGAAAAAGAAAGCGAAAAGAAGGATACAGATTCATTTGATACAACAGAAAAAGATTCTTTCGAACACACAGAAGACGAAAAGAAAGATGACGAGAAGCAAGAAAATGATTCGTTTGAAAATACAGAAAGCGAAAAGAAAGAGAGTGAAAAGGAAGAAGAAAAGAAGCCGGAGAGTTTGTCACTTAAATCTTCAATTGGTGGAATTATTGATGACGAGAAGCTTGAAGCAAGTGGACACAAAGATGTTGACGATAGTGAACAAAAGAAAGAGGAAGAAAACAATTCATTTGAGTCAGAAGAAAAGAAGCAAGAAGAAGAAAATAAAGAAAGTGATCAAAAAGCAGTGGATTCATTTGAGTCAGAAGAAAATAAGCCAGAAAAGTTGTCACTTAAAGGCGCAATTGACGGCTTCATCAATGACGAGAAGCTTGAAGCCAATAGCCACAAAGATGTTGACGATGAAGAACCAAAGAAAGAAGAAGAAAACAAAGAAATCGATTCATTTGAGTCTGAAGAGAAGAAACCAGAAGAAGAGAAGCAGATAACAAACAATAAGCCTAAAGAGGAAGAAAAAGATGATTTCGATGATTTTGACAGTGAAGAAAAATCTCAGAAAGAAGAAAATGATAATAAAGAAAGGCAGTTAAACATTGCTGACGCATTGAATAACGCAGCAAACAACCAGGAGGAGAAAAGTGAAGAAAAAGACGACTTTGACGATTTCGAAAGCGAAGAAAAGGCCAAACAAGAAGAAAAACCAAACTTGATGGACAATCTTCTACATAAAGAAGAGAAAAAACCAAAAGAAGAAGAAAAATCGATGGATGATGATTTCGAAAGCGAAAAGAAACCAAAGCTTGATTTAGTCGGCAAAGTCAATGAAGCGTTAAAGGAAGAAAACAAAGAAGATGAATTTGAAAGTGAGCAAAAACCAAAACAAGAGGAAGAAAAGCCAAAAGAAGAAAGCAACACTGATGATTTCGAAAGTGAACAAAAATCTCAGCAAGAAGAAAGACCAAAAGAAACAAAAGCTGTAGAAGATAAACCAAAAGGTGGACTTCTTACTGGATTATTGAGAAATGCACTACAATCGCAGCCAAAGCAAGAAGAAGAGAAACCAAAAGAAGAAGAAAACAAATCAAAGGGTGGACTTTTCACTGGCCTCCTGAAAAAAGCACTTCAGTCTCAGCCTAAACAAGAAGAGAACAAGTCTGATGATTTCGAAAGTGAACCAAAACAAATAAAAAAAGAAGAAAAGCCTGCTGAAAAATCCAGCGAACTCCTCAGTGATGCTATGCAATCGAAGCCTCAAGAAGCAGAAAACAAACCTAACACATCACTTTTAGGCGACATCTTAGGAAGCAGCCAACCGGAGCCCGAAAAAGAGAAGAAAGATGATGGATTCGATGATGATTTCAGCATCGGAGACAATGATTTAGATGAAGCAAAGAATACTTCTGTCTCTCAGATCGAAAAAGATGCCAAAGATGACTTCAACAACATTTCAGAGATCAAAGGCAATACAGACAAGATCAGCGACGGTGAATTCGAGGATTTCCCGAACGAAGAAAAGAAACAGATCACATCCGACTTCGATGACTTCATCGACAGCTGATATTGATATTGTTCTTTTATTTGTAAATAAAATTGTGTTTATTATTTCTCACACAAAACTTTTTTTTCCCTTTTTTTGCATTCATTATAAACTATATGAATTAAGCTTAATATATCATGATATATTAATCATGAATATACAAACATAATCACGATGTGAAAATTAGATTCGATTTTTAATTTATGGAACATGATATGCATCAATGAATACAGTATTAAAATAGACGTTAATGATGTTTTACTCATGAATAGTTTGCAAATTATATTGATAATATGTTGTGCAAGTTATAAGAAAATAAAACAAAGATTTTATATAGAAAACAAAGGCTCAGTGGAAGATGCCTTTGACGTAGAAAGACTTGGAGATCTTCTTCGGTTTGTGTCCTTTATCACTGATGGCCACCATGTTTGCGCCTCTCTCTTTCAACAGCCTAACAATCTGCTCGTTGTTCCTCTTCGATGCAATGTGAAGCGGAGTGTAGCCGCCTGATCCAGCCTTGTTGACATCAGCTCCAGCGTTTAAGAGGCACTCGGCTGCCTGATAGAAGCCGTAGCGGCAAGCGTAGTGAAGAGGAGTTCCAAAGTCATCAACTTCGTCGATGAAATCTTTCGAGTTCTCAAGGACAAACTTGAAGAGCTTCAAGTCGCCTGATGAAGCAGCCAGATGAAGCGGAAGGGTGTTCTTAGAGTCTGACAAAGAAAAGTCCGCAAGCCTCAGTGTCAGCAGTGTGACGATTTCGTAGTATCCGTTCTGGCAGGCTTCGTGCAAACACGTTCTCCCTGAATTTGATTTCCATGTGGCATCGCATTCTTCCTGCAAAAGAATGTTTGCCAGTAATCTCTTCTTGTTAGAAAGCGCAACGTGGAGTGCTTCACCACTTATACTGTTGTTGTTGCCGAGAACGAAAATATTGCCTTTGATGTAACCGGATTTGGCAGCTTCTTGAGGCGTGCATATCTTCTTTGTTATCTTGAGAATGTAGTCTGCAATTTCTGGGTTATAAGCTTCAAATGCGTATTGTAAAGCTTCTGAAAAATCAGCATCGCGTTCAACACACATGTCAATTATCTCCTTGGAGCCACCAATAACAGCCCAGCGCACTGTATCTCCGTCAATAATAACGCGTTGATCAAAAAGATATTTGAAAATTTTAACTGCGCCGAAATAAGCTGCAGCTTCGACTAGATATAACTCATAATCTCTGTAGAGGCCTTCAAAAGTGTTCAAAAGTATTGTATCGCCGTTTTCATAATCATTTTCCAAAAATATTTTGAATTTAGCCAAATCATCGTGAATTAAACAGTATTGCATCGAATTTGTCTCATATCCGTTCTTAAGGATCTCATCTAATAAGTAATAATCGTCTTCTTTCAATTTCTCGTAATATTTTGATGAAAAACCGTAGTAATGAGCATCTTTCTCGTACAAACTGAATTCATGAGCGAAAAACAAATATAGTGGGAGGTAAATTCCTTTCTCACGATAAACAGAACAGTTTTCGCAGGCATCTTTGACTTGTTTGAGCGAATAATAACCTTTATCATACATGTATCTGACAATGAAACCATTTTCTCTGCCTATTTTCACTGGATCAACAATAAAGTCGTAATGTTCGCCTATTTTTATTAATAATTCTCCGAAAAGATTGTTTTTCTTCTGTCTTAGATTAGAAAAGAATAATATTTCATCGATTGGTATCTGCAATTCATCCTTTTTATAGTTATTTGCAATAAATTCGACGATAGAATTAATATTATCTTCTTGAATTTCATCTAAAAGTGTCTGTAATTGGTATGGAACTTCCGCAAAATCTGGGATAAAAACATCCTTGACGAATTTAACCTTCCTAATCGGTAATTTTAAGCTGTTATAATCAATATCTTCTTCAAACATTTTTTAAATAACCTTATTATTAACGTCCAAAGTTTACATATATTTACACGTCAAAATTTCAATTACATGTCATTTTAATAAATTTATATGCCAAATTAATATTTACATGTCATATTTACCTAATTTAGTGTGTCAAAATATCTAATTACACGTCATATTAATAAATTTATATGTCAAATTATGCTTTACATGTCATTTGAAACTTGTGTCAAAATTATAATTTACATATCAGATTTAATATATTTATGTGTCAAAAAATTAATTACATGTCATTTTTAGTATAGCTAATGAGTGCTCAGAAAGAATTTATTCCTCAGCAGCTTCCGCCTAAACAAATACAAAAAATTCACAGTAAAAATACAGAACACTTGTTTTCTTTTCCAATTGTTTATGCTTTGCCGTCTCAAACTCCTTATATTATTAAAATGAACGAAAGAAGACTGAAACTAGCCGAAATTGCTAAAAATTATCCAACAAATGATGAAAATACAGTTGACAAATAACACATATGTTGTACAAAATATTTCAAAAGTATCATTTAGTTCAATTTGGGTTATTAAGGTCATCGAAAGTTTTTTTTGCAAAAATCAGACATTATATCTAATGCCACAACTCAAATGAATATTCTTTCCCTGAATTAATTTTGAATTTTCTATTTATAGGGAAAACAAAAGTGATTTATCGACCTATAACTCAAGAAGAATAGAATCTAATGAATAGACGTATATTCATCGGATTTTTGGTAAAAATGATATTAGTTAAATAAAAACAACATAATATATAGTTTAATGATAGTAAATCACAATTAATTAACTCGTCATGTAAGATTCTACTAATTCAATAACATCTGTAATGAAATCTTTTTCAAAATCAGCAACTACTGCTGCTTCTGGAGAATTATCCCTAGGCTGTAGTTTGGCATACTCTTCTATAGCTATTGTATCAATATCTTTTAAAAATTTTTGGAAATTAGAACATTTTTTCATTTCTTGTAACCATTGATAGAATTGCTCATACCCGCCAAAGTTGTACCTGAAATGCTTAACAATAGATTCTTTGGCATTCATGATATCTTTGCATAAATAATCACGAAAAGATGTATCACACTTGCACATTTGCATAAGAAATGACAAGCAATATCCCCTTGGACCTTCCCACTTTCTATACATGTATCTACAAATTTCGTCAATTGTGCTGGTTGGTAAAATGCAAAATGAATTAATTATTCCTGGTAAATATGGTTTGGCAGTTTCTGTATTGATTATAACCTTTAAATCAGCTATTGTGAGTTTACTAAATTCATTCATTTTCTCATTCGTGATGCCATAATTTTCAAGAATTGGATTTTTAAATTCAGTTACGGATTTATATTCATCATAAAAATCCGAAGGAACCGCATGTATCTTTATCCGTATTTGATTATTTTTAATTTGTTTAATGAGATCCTCGACATCTTGTGGATACTTTGCTAAAAAGTAAGCAGGAATCATTAATTTTGATATAAAATATTCCTTAAATGTTGCCAAAAATATCTTACAAGGCATGAATCGTTTGAAAAATTGAGTTACAAAATTATCCTTATTTTGTTCAGCGAATTTCTCGAAATTAATTGTTACATCTTTAATATTCTGACTTTGAATGTCTAATGCTTTAAAGTCGGAGGATAGTGATGTTGGTTTGATTAATAATAATCCCAAAGTTGAAACAATATCGATTTTTTCTGGTTTGAGAACTTTCCTTTGTTTTGAAATATCAATTAAACCATTAAATCCTGCATTTTCGATAAAAATTGATTTAGCTTGATTTATAATTTTATGTTTCTCACCTGATATTGTATTGATATAGATGCCTTTCTTTGATTTCGTTGTAAGCTTAATGATGTAATCATCTCGTTGACCACTTTCAATAATATTAATCTGAATCTTTTTGGCCACCGACATTTTTTTTTTGTCAGTTTTTAAAATTTTCCAGCTAAAAAAAAAATAATAATGAAACTTCAACGCAATAATAAATTTGACTTAAACTAATATATAATAATATATACATCCTCAAGTACCTATAAGTATGATATCTAAGCATTAGCACAGTATGATAATGTAGAAATAATAAATTTAGTTTGCTCAAATGTAGCTTTAAAGTATTTTATTGTCCTTCACAAGATATTTAAAAGAGACGTTATGAATATGTATGGTACCATCTACCAAAAAGATTATTATGACATCATGATGCTGAGCTCATCCATTAAAGATATCACGATATAAAATGAATTTATATTTTTGACATATAAATTAAATATTTGTCATTTATGTTAGATTTTTGTCGTGTAAATAATTTAAATGTCAAATATTTCGATGACATTTCCTTTTCAAGAGGAAATGGGCAGAAAAGTAAAATTTCAATTTGCTTCTAGTATAGAACGCAAAGATAGAAACTTTTACATCACCTGGTCAATAATATCTTTTATAACCATCATTATTTCAGTTTTATTCGCTATGTTAACAAAGCAAAATGCAGATGAAGTTCATTACATCGATGGAGTATCGTCGTCAAATCAGTATAATGATTATTATATGATTTTTCACCTAACAAAAGAAGCATCGATTGCGAAAAGATTGGCTGTTTTCTTGAGTATTACTGATACAAATAAGACAATCGACCACATTAACGATAAATTCGCTTTGGAATCAGTTATTGACATATCTATCGGAAATTCAAAAACTCGCATTCACAGATCCTATTCTTCTATTCCTTATGGCCGCACAGAGTTAATGATTACAACTGGAACAAATATTTCGCATGCGACTGGCCAAGTTTTCTTAACAGGAACTTTTGGAAATTCAACAAAAGTTCAAATCATCGAAATTCATAACAGTTTACGATTTGAACGGCTATCATATATTGTATCCAAAGCTTTCAGTTTCGAATGTTCGATAGTTATGTTCTTATATGCGTTTTTATTATTAAATAATTCAAACGCTATAGAAACGACTCAGCTTTTAGCACTAGCACTAATATCGCTGACAACAGTTTCACTCCTGATATTCAATAATTATCATACTGCTTTTATGCATATATTTGAATTATTTTTCAAAGGCATAACGCAGTCGTTAATGTACTTAACATTATTTGCTATCTCCATGACTTACTATGTTACGACTTCCATGCTCCCATCTCTCATTATTGGTTTAATATTTATTATATCAGACGGAATTTTCTTACTTACATCAGATTCAATCGTCTTAAGCAGACTATTTGATAATAATGATGCAATTTGGATGTTTTTCTTCGCGACCTCCATTGTTTTCAAAATTACGATGATGACAATGACCCTTCACCACCTTTTATTCGCTTTTTACCAGAGTGCGACATACCAGAGAACGAACATATTTGTGACAATTGTCATTCTTCTCATTGTTGCACTGCCTAGGATGGTGATCATGGCCTACATCGCGAACGAGAACTTGTCTATCAGTTCCATATCATTCCTATCTGACTACATCATTCAAGCTGTCGGGGCTATTTTGATTATCGGCATTGTTTGGCCTACGATTGACTATGATGCGAGCAGTGGAGCAACAATCATTCGTCCTAAGAGCCATGAGGATCTTGTTGAGCTGTTTGGTGACTCCCAAATCAGCGACTTGTAAATTATATGTTTGTATTTTTTGTTAATCATTGCTTTTTTTATTTCTCTAATTTATTCATTCAAATAATATATATTCAACCTGTTATTGAAGGATATTTTGATCTTTATTAACAAGTCCAAAAATTTAATAATTTTTTTTATCAATTTGCGTGTTTTAATAAATCTGGTACAATATTAACACGGTACTGATATATGGCAAATTATAGCTGTTGTTTTATTAATCAACTTTGTAACAAAAATAATATCAAAATTAATTCTCATGAAGATGATGTCGTTCAAACTCTATGAATCTCTCATAACTTTTTGACATTTTCTAGTTTATAACCCACATGGTACTAATATATCCACAGCCTTAATTTGGAACGATTTTGCTGAGAAGAACATGTTTCCTATATAATATATTGATTTACTAAGAAAGAAATATTTTGCACCTTGTTTTTCTCTTTATAAAGTTTGCGTACATTATTGTTTAGGATGACTATATGCAAAAGATGAGTTAAGGATGTCGCAAAATGGGATGAGGCATGCCTCCACATGTAACTTTTTTTCTCCTGAGTTATCGCATAACATGTGGGTGAGTTACTTCCTATGATGAGTAGAGGTGTAGAAACGACGATAGAAATGACGTTAAAATCTTATCGGTCCTACAAATGAAGCCTTTTTGGATTATAAAAAT
>MRSU01002304.1:0-27442 GCA_008369845.1 Trichomonas gallinae | reverse complement strand
ATTAAACAATCTAATAGATTAACTTGAATTAACTCAGGAGCGAAATTTTCGAATAAGGTTATGAGTCGGAAACCCTTTAATAAATAAGAGTTATAATATTCGTTGGATTCGATTCAACCATAGAATATATATATTGTTTTGTCGCTGTGAAAATCTTCAAATCAATATAAATTGAATGAATTTTGAATTTTTTATAATAATATTAAATATTTCAAAAATACAAAAACCATCAATATTAAATCAAAGAATACAGTTTATATTCATGATTTTATATGCATATATTGGAATGATTACTTATTGAATTAATTTTTTAGGTCAAACCTAACTTTTAATATGTTGATTATATTATTTTTCATGTGTATAATATGAATTTGATTTGATAAAGTCGCAAGATGATTTAATTTGAATTAAAAAAAAATGAAAATGAAAAGTATGAGTGAATGTTTATAAGAAAAGAAATATATTTTATTTCATCAATTGCTTAACATCGTTTGTGAGCGCGTCGACCTGGTTCTTCAATGAGATATTTTGGTTCTTGAGGAATTCTACCTTAGCCTTGAGGTCCTTGATCTCAGCCTGCATAGCAGCAATCTTGTCCTCGTCGTCCTTTGAGAATTCCTGAGATGTTGCCTTCGGAATCTTCTTCTCTGGCTGTGGAGGCTGCTGCTGGGCTGGAGCGGCTGTTGCTGCAGGTGTTGCAACTGGAGCTGGTGCTTCCTTGGCTGGAGCGGCTGTTTCTGTCTTTGTAATTGTGAATTTGCCGACACGAGAAACAGTTTTAGCGCCTTCACTCGTTGCTGGAGCTGCTGCTTCAGCCGGTGCAGCCTTTGGCTGCTTAACTGGTGAAGGAACTTCGACTGGTGTCTGTGGGTTTTCTGTTGGGAATTCCCATGTAAAGATTTCCTGTGGTTTTGGACTCTGCTGCTCCTGCTGGGAGTTGTGTGTTGCCTGGAATCTTGTGGCGAGCGGTGGAAGTGAATCAACGAGTTTGCGAGTCAAACCCTTGATATCCTTTGCCTGCTTGAAGAATTTGTGCTCGAGAAGCTGGTGGGCTGTTGGACGCTTGGATGGGCTCTGAACGAGGCATGATTTGATGAAATCGCGGAAAGCGGAGCTGAATTTAGCATCTTCTGGAAGCTGTGGTGGTGGTGAGTTAACGATTTTGACTATAACCTCGAGTGGGAACAAGTTGGAGTATGGAGCAGCACCTAATGCAAGCTCAATAGCTGTAATTCCCAAACTCCAGATATCAGCTTTCTCTGTATAGCCTTCTTCCTCCTTCAAAACTTCTGGAGCCATGTAGCAAGGTGTACCGATGACGGTGAACCTAGCGCGCTTGCGCTGTCCACCTTCGAGAAGGTTCGCAGAAATACCGAAGTCACCGATCTTAACATCGCCTTGTTCGTTGATGAGGATGTTACCAGCCTTGATATCACGGTGAATTTGACGATTATCGTGGAAATAGCAAAGTGCTTGTAAAACTTCGTGTAGAATTGCTGCAATGATCGCTTCATCCTGAATACCTTTCTTGTTGGAGTATCTCATGATTTCGTAGCAAGAGCCAGCCGACATATATTCCATAACAATGTAAAGAACTGATCCTTCGACGAAAGATCCATGGTACTCGACGACATTAGGGCTCTGAGACGTACTCCAGAAAGCAACTTCGTGGCGAAGATTCTCTATTTCGATCGGACAAGTTTCTAAGTCGATTGTTTTAAGTGCGACAGTGCGTCCGTTGGTAAGGCATTCAGCAATGTAAACTACAGCTGTAACACCCTTGCCAACTTGATTGAGAATCTTGTACTGAGACTTCTCTAAAGGAAAACTCATATTAAATTTATAAAAAAGTGACGAATTTTTACATCAAATTATAAAAGTGACATCAATACATTTATTTTATATATTTTTGATGCTTTTATGCTTAAATATTTAAATATTATAAAAAGTGACATCGATATTTTTGATATGAGATATGTTCACTAGTTTTGACCAAATAAATAGGCATTTTAAACATATCTGGGTATAATTATGAGACTTTTTGGCTAAAATTTTCTTCAACCGCAATTGGACTCAAAGATATGATACTACATGGTCCAATAATCTCATATATTAGGTTTAAAACCAATTTAATGTATTATCGTTCGATATAAGGATTTTACATTCGGCACTATTTATTCACAAAAATCTACCGGTGGAATATAGTATAAAGGCATGTTTCATCTGTGAGTATGTTGATCACTAAAATTCAAAGATAAACATTAAATATTATTTTATGCCATTGCAATGGATTTAAACACATGTCTCGCTACGTTATGTCACAACACATATTAATGTAAGTCGATAATCTAATAAAATGAAGAATCGGAGTCGTATTTTTGATAAAAAATCAAATCGATTAAGTATGGTTCAAATCGGTGCAAGTAATAGATATGGTTGGGAACCACAGGATAATTCGTCGATTTCGAAGATTCTTGGTTAGAAATTTTACAAGTATAATCAAATGATTAGGGAAGTTGGATATTGTCAATGCTTCATTTGATGGATAATGAAGTTTCTAGGCTATTCACAGAGTGATGCTGAATGAAAAAGTTTAGGAAGAACAAATAACAGAGAAAATATAAATATTTGACAATGTAAATTAAAATTGTCAAAATATTTATTTTGCATTTTAATGATGAAATCTAATGAATTTACACGCAATAAAACCAAAATCTTAGAGATTTTGACGTTTTGCTAATGAATTCAAATAATCAAAAATTATTCTAAGCCAAAATAAGCACTAAGAAGATGAATAACAACTTATTTGGGTAAAATATTAAGATATATTTATATCTTATGGAGTAAAAGATAATTTTTGCCTTAAAATATGAAATTAAAAAGGAATTTCGAATTGTTGAATAAACTATTCCAATATCTGCATCAATCTAAGATGAATACGTAGTTCCTGAATTGAAAAAAATAAGAATAATTTCGATTTCAGAAATTATTATCCGAAAACATCAAATCTCCTTCAAGATCTAGCATTAGTAGCTCGTTGCCAAGCCATCTTTGAATTTTCTTGACTAAAAAATATTTTAAAATTTCATAAAACAAAAAATATAAATATCAAAAATTTATTTTCTTATAGTGAAATAATGGAAAACTTAAGAGTTTATGAAAAATCAAAATAATTCATTCGAATATATAATAGATCTGAATGATAAATTATTCATCATTTTCGAATTTTATTCATTATTTGAACGAATATATGATAATGTTTAAAATTATTTGATAGTTTTGAGTTTTAGATGCAATACATGTGAAATAATTGATTTTTAGCAAAATCATTTTTTGTGAAAAGACGATAAAAAAATTAATTTCTGGATGACTAATTTTAACTCAACAATATATGATAATTTCACGAAAGAGCCTATATCAGTCTCCCGTGAAGTGGACCTTGCGCGCCAGGTTTTTAGTTCCGATGTTAAAGTCGATCGTTCGAAATGGCGAGAAACAGTTTTAAATAGAAATCCAGATATCCAAAGATTACGCGAGACATTAAATCCACTTCAGCGCGCTATTTCATTTTCGAGAAGGTATCTACCGGAAAATCGTTTTGTCGATCCAGATATATTAATCCAGTTGATAAGCCAGCATTTAAGAACTCTTGGCTTAGTCGAGACACAAGCATCCCTCCACAGGGAGTGGGATCGTCAAACAAGTACGCCACACAGACAAAATTCAATCTTGTCAATGCTCGCACAAAGAGCTGTTTACAAAACGCAAAAGTTTTGGGAGCTTACTGTTCCTTCGTGCCATGTAGCGCCCGAAACGAAACAGATTCAGGCTGCCCTTGCTACAGAAGTTTCCACAACAATTGGTTCTACGCCAAAGCTTTTAGAGGATTCTTCCCCGCTCGACCAAGAAAAGGAAGGAGACGAGAACTTCATCAAATACGAGGATAATGTTCCTGTCGAAGCTTCGCTCAATCAACTCGTATATTACGCTACGTCCCGCAAACCGGGCGCAGCTGACCTCATGAAGGCCATGTGTCTCACAATTAACTCCTACAGTTCGAACAAGGTCTTCTTCCGTAAGATTTGCGATCGAACTTTGCAATTCAGCGAAGCAAACTCACAGAGCGATATTATTCTTTGCATGAAATTATTTGTAGAGTGGATTAATGGTGCAGGAAAGGATCTTGAACCAGAAATTCTTGACAATATTCAAAAATTCGTCGATGTATACATTCGCCCGCGCTTTCCTAACGCTTGCAACCTCATTACTATTCGTCAGAACCTGAAAACAAGCCATCTTCGCGACGCAGTTACCGTACCTGTCGAGCTTGGAAATCTCAAAGGAATTTGGACAGGAGATTTCGACCTTATTGAGCTTCCAGCGGCGGAGCTTGCACGTCAGCTTACAGTCTGGAGCTATACGAAATACTACGCTATCCAGCGCACAGAATTGCTCGATTGCGCATGGGAAAAGCCACGTCTCAAGCACAGAGCTCCAAATGTCGTTGCTCTCACAGGCCATTTCAACCTCGTCTCAATGTGGGCGGCTAAGAAAGTCCTCGAGAGCGATAATCTCAAGAAGCGCATTGACACGTTAAGCTATCTCATCCAAGTCCTCAACATTTTATTTGAGAACAAGAACTATTTCGATTGCATGGGCATTCTCGGCGGTCTTGACTCAAATGCATTATACAGAATGAGAATCCACTTCTCTCTCCTCACGCAAGCCGAGCGCGACACACTAGAGAGAATCCGCAACGAGTATTCACCGGACAAACAGTTCGCCAGGCTTCGTTCTCTCTTCGACAAAGCAATCGAAGAAAGAAAACCGGCTTTACCATATATCGGTGTCCTCCTTTCTGATCTTTTCAAGTTCGATGATGCAACGCAGCCCTTCATCAACGGCCTCATCAACGTCAGGAAGGTTAAGAAGGTCTACCAGATGATTTCCAAGATAGAAGACTTCTCGATCAACAAATACAAGTATCTGCCGATCGACCAGGTCCAGGTCAAGCTCGACGAGCTCAGCCACGTCGACGAGGACTGGATGTCGTTTAGATCGGGCGAGTGCGAGCCAGACGGCGCACAGACAGAAGCAGATTTGCTCAATGTCTTGCCTCTCGATAGAGTTGCCCAGTAATGTATTATTTTTTATCTCTTGTGGAATTAAACATACTTTTCATTGTTTATTTAAATGAATTTTATTTATTTGCAATTTGAAAACTCATTTATATAACTTTTTACTTATTGAATTTAATTAACAAACACTCCAATCAGCAAAAAATCATCATAAAATGATCAAATTCATTAATAATTAAATATCAAAATAAAATATCAATTTTACAACATTTTACTCATTAAATATACTTTATAAACTTGATAAATATTAAAATTCCATCATAAAATGACTAAATTGAGTAATAATTAAATTTCAAAAAATAAAATATCAGTTTTGTGATTTTTTACTTATGCATTGTAATTTATAAGCTTGAGAAGCATTAAATTTATATCTTAAAACCATCTAATTAATTCAATATTAAATTTCTTGTTTATAAAGTTTTGTTAGAAGAAAATGAAAGTTTTAACATTGGAATGTTTATATCTATACAATATAAATTACATATTTATTGAAATTTTGATTAACAAATTTATTTTCAATTTTCAGCGTTTTCACTCTTGTCATTCTTTTCAGACTTATCATCAGCATTCTTTCCTGGAACATCTTTTTTGTGGTGAATATTGAGGATACGCAATGATGCATTTTCATCTCTACCTCTTGAGCCATCCAGCTTAACATTTTCAACTGGAAGGAATTCTGGATCAATTTCTGGACGAATACCGGTTAATTCGTAAATCGGAGATTCAAGAAGTGCTGTTGGACGCCTGACCATTTCACGGCTGAGAAGCTTAGTGAGTTCACTATCGAATTGAACGACTTGTTGTGATTTATTATCTTGTGATTTGCTCATCTCTTCGATTTCCTTCTGTAATGCGTTCTGATCATTAGCTCTATGCTTTTCAATGTTTTCATCTGTTGCTGGTTCTTGTAATGGCGTCGGTGTGTTGTATGTGTAAGTATCTGGGAAATTCGGATAAAATGCAGGAATATGGGAACTTCTTCCATTGCTTTCTTTTGTCTCCGGCGGGTTGTAAGCTCTGAATGGCATAGATTTCATTCCTGGAGTAGTTTGCGTATTTTTCTCTAATTGTTGTTCGTAGAACGGATTGACATTCTTTTCGAATGCTGGGTAGTTGTCAACGAAAAATTCGAACTGAGGAATTTGTTTTTCTGGTTGTGCGAGAAATTGCGATAAAGTAAAGACAGATTCGCGATTATAGCAGTTGTTTAATGCGTAGAACAAATCGTAGCCGTTGGTATCTATACGGCCGCAGTGTATTGTAATTCTCGTTGCATTTGTGCAAATTTCCTTCATGTGGCCAATAACTGCTTCCGCGAGAATATCGAGTGCGGTTTCAGATATCGTCGTGAATCCATACTGTTGGGCTGCCTTTGCAATGCATATTTTAAGGATTTGCTCGGTAAATTCGTCAGACATCTTTTTTTGTGTAAACTTTACAATGATCGTCATCAAAATCTCCAAAAATCAAACTACAATTATTTTTCAACCTATTATTTCACATTATCCCAAAATTATCGAAAAATGATTAAAATTACCAAAATAATTTCAATAATCAACGTTTTAACCATAGCCAATCTTTTATCCTTTGCTATACCAATAATATGATTATAGTTTTATCAAACAATTTTGTGAGATAATTTTTTGATAAATATAAACAAAAATTTATTCAAAAAGAACATGATTATCATTTGAAGTGTAGCATATTTTCTTCAGGGATTGAACCTTTTTCACCGTTAATGTTTTCATATGAATATTTTCCTTTTCTCTTATGACAAATAAAAAGTTCACCAGCGGAAGCTTTAAGTGTGTTATCTATACCCAGATTTGGCACTGTAGCAATGGCATATTTCGCGATGTTATTTTCAATAATTGATGTCGGAATAAATCCTTCTCCATTTTTGGTTCTCACATAAGCCCACTCTGCTTGAATATTATCGAACAGGTAAATCTTTTCGTCTTTGGCAACAGAAATTTCCATTGTTCCAGGAGCTGCAGCAAAGTCTTTTTTAACAAGACCAAATGAAATTGGAACAGTTTTACCATACTCAGGCTTCAGAGTAGGTGGGAAATCAACTCTTGGATCAGAAAATGAAAATTTATGCGGGGTAAAGCGAATTGGAGCATAAGTTGTACGAACAATACCATTCTTGACCAAGAACTTAACAAAGTCTGTTGACCATTTTTGCTCGAAATTGGTATTTGTTGTTGTGAGTTCATCTTTAGACGTTGCAATGTTTGCTGGCGTGAAATTACAGAGAATTTTCTTAATCTGCACTCCACGGCGAGTTTCTGCGATTTTCAGGCGCCCGAGGGTGTTGAAAACTGATTTTAAGTATTGTTGGTGCGCTTTATACATTTGCTGATAAGTTTGGTTCAGCAACAAACTTTGCTTTCTGAACTGTTCGCATGCCTCACGAAGTTCAGCTTCGTTTTTAGGTGTTTGATTCGCTTCAAAATGCTTATACTGTTTCTCAAGCTTATCTTGCTGCTGCATCAAGTATGTGTAACAATCTCTCAGCAAAATCATGCAATTAGCTCGGTAACTGATTGAAAGCTGATGCTCAGCGAGAATCGATTTTGTATTGGCCGCTACTGATTCGTTTACAGCCAATAATTGGTCAATGACATTCTTTTTAACGCATCCTCCGAAATCATTGAGTTTTAATAAAATCTGTCTCAGAATTTCGAAATAATTATTGAAGAAATCGGATTGAGTGCCTGGAAAGCCTGGAGCTACCGATGATTTCTCATTACTATCTATAACATTCATAATTGCCTGGAATTCAGATTGATTTGTTGTAATTTTGGCGATCTGTTTTAATATTTTGTTATAATATTGGATCATTACATTGATTTTTCTTGTAATTCTCTCTGAATAGTCTATGGCTGAGTTAATAGTGTTCTTTCCGCGCTCAAATTCCTGTTCTAATGTTTCAAACGCTGATTTCATGAAAAATTTTATATAAAAATTTACATCGAACAAAGAAAATCGAGAAATTAAAAGCGACAGTGTGTTTAAAATCAGTAAACGAGTCTATTTACAGCTTATTTTCGTTTCCTCTTTTTGACCATTTATATTTTATTTGATACAAAACTTTGGAATTTTTACGGGTGCGACAGCAATAAAAATTGCAAAAACATTGGAATTAATAGATTTTGGATAATATTTATTTGAATTTAAGCCAATTTTGAATGAAAAATAATCGTTTATTTTTTTGAATGTCAACTGTAAGAAAAACTTGATTTCTTTTGTTTTTCGTGTATTTATAATAGTGCAATAATTATATATTTAAATTATATAAAAAATAAGGGAAATAATTTTTAATGAATACGATTATTTCTCGTTCAAAATTTTATGAAATTAATTTAAAATTAGCCAAAATTATATAGGTTTGATATTTTTAAGGTCTTAAGAATTCTTTCACGCCCGTAAATACTATTGAATGATTGTCAAAAAATAGTCATGCCGACTTTTGATTATTTATGATATCTGTTCTAAATGGTAGAAAATCGAAATCATTTTCTGCCTAGACAATTCAAACTTTTGTTGACAAAATTGGCAGGCACAAAAAGTGTCTAAACGGAATAACAAACGGCATAAATTGCAAGCAGTCAGTCGTACGCCTACCACTGGTGCCCGTACTAAATAGTTTATATTTAATAATCAGCAAAATATCATTTTTTCTCATGCCAGATCAATTTGACTCATCTTTTTTTAAAACTGACATGTAAACTAATGTAAAATCAACAAATTAAGATGTCCTAGCAAATCTTGTGGCTTGCCGTAATTGATAATACTCTTATTTTATGTAATATCATCCAGTTTTAATGCCACAAAACCAACTTAACAAAAATTTTCGATCCGTTACTTACTTTAATTGACTTGGAGTATATATGAGAATGACTAGAATATCATAGGCTTTTATAAACTTTGTTTTCAAGACGAGTTACACTAGATAGGAAATCATTTCTCAAAAATCCGATTTTGTGACAATTCTCTTTATCTCAATTACCGATATTGGCTCATACGACACTATAGGCAAATGAATTGATGCAGTACATGGAGTTAATATACCTTACACAATTATATATAAGCGATCATCATCGTTGAATGAGACTCAAAGATAGTACAATTAGGAAAACCTTACTGCAAGAAAAGGACTGATGGAATAATTTTTGAATATGTTGCAATAACAAAATTATTTTATAATTGTTTAGCAGAATATGCTGCTGACAATGTTGATATTTATACCGATAGGTCCATACGTCAAACTGTTGTTAATTTTGTTTGTATATTAAAATTTTTAGTGTTTCTCCTTTTTGCTACTTTTGGCTTCAACCATACTGTACAGTGGCTGATTAAAATCCTCAGACTCGCGCATGTTTTTTGTTTTAATATTCATTGATTAATTGTTTATTTTGAGTGGCTCTACATAACACAACATATGTATCTATGATAGTATATCAATGTATCATGATTAGATATGCTTGTTTAGATTTTGAAAAAAAAATCAGAAATAAAAAACATAAATATAAGTCATAAAAAAGCCGTTTAGTATTTAGGATAGAGATAGTATAGTATTTTATATTTCTTCTTGGATCTTAGACTCCTCATCTTCTTCATCCTTCTTTTCCTCATTAAGAGCAGCATTTGGCTCTGTCATGAGGAACAAGCCAATTGGAACACCACAAAAGGCGACAATGCCGAAGAAGAGGGCTGTCCACATAAATCCCCAAGCTTTAACCATTGGTAAATAAATGAACAAAACAATGCAATTACTAAGCTTGTTGCTCATTGTAATAACAGAGTTACCAAGAGATCTTAATGGGAGTGGGAACAACTCAGGGATGATGTACCATGGAACAGGACCGAGAGCAAGGCCGAAGAATGCCATATAAAGGCAGATACAAACTAAAGCAAGCCAGCCTGACCACTCAAATTTGAAGTTAACAGCTATAATGAACAAAGTAACAGAGCAGCCGAGGCAGGAGATTGCAAACATTGGCTTTCTTCCCATTCTATCGATAAGTGGGCTGCTGATAAAGGCACCAATAAGAATGAAAAGTGTTGTAAGAGTTGCTGAATAGCCAAAGTTCAGTGGAACGCGTGTTTTCTCTAAAGCGAATTCAAGATTTGTAAGAATAGCGTTGATACCGGCGAATTGTTGAACCACGCATAACGAAACACCAATGAGGAGGTTCTTAATATATTTCCAATGGCACATAGAAACTTTTTCGGAAGAATCATCTTTTTGATCAGAATTTTCTGTTTCGCCCTTTGGAGCTGTTTCTGGGACCAACCAGATTGCTGCAGCACTAAGAGAATTGATAACGGCACCAACAACTGGCAATGACCGCCACCTGTAAGTATTGTATTCCGCTGGATTTACTTCGAAATTACCTACAAGATAGAAGATAATCATACCAATGCAGATACCAGTCTGAACAAAGTTTCCAAAGAAGCCAGAAAGTCCTTCTGGAGCAACTTCAACCAACATTGGGGGAGCTGTTGCCTGAATACTGCCAATTGTGACACCCATCAATGCTCTCATGAGAATTAAGACCCAAAAATGCTTCTGACTTCCAGCCAACATTATGAGATAAAGAACTGATGTGGCAGCTTGCATAATGCAAAAGACAGGGCGACGACCCATGTATTTCATCATGAATGAGGCAAGATAAGGACCAACAATACCAACACCAGAGAGGATGGCATTGAAGAAATTTAATTGGAAATCACTAATTCCCCAGTATGGACCGAAGAACGAGATCAATGGAGAAGTAAAGGCAATGGAGAAACCGAAGTTAACTTCTCCGAACATGATGATGAGGCCATAAAGTAACTCGCGACAGCAAATATTAGGCATCAGCAAAAAATAATGACAAATATTCAATGGTCGCAAAAACAGGTTTGAAAATTCATAAATATGCTTTTGATACCGAATGTGTTAAGACCTTGAGCTGATTCAATATTCTCAAAGATTAATTGAATGTAGCATTCAAAAATTGATAAATATTGAAAACCATATTCTATTCATTATTAACAATATTGAAAATTGATTGCTCTTTGGATACTTATTTCATTATATAAATTAGCTAGGAGTTTAATACAATGTGTTTTTTGAAGAATCATTCAATTTTTCTTAAGAAATAGGTCGAACTTGAAAAAAATGAAAAATAACGCGATATTCAAACTACTGGTCCAACAGAGATGCTCATTTTTATGTCGAGTGGGTTTAATAACACTTTTCCTCACAATTGTTTGTCGATTTTCTGACATTTGTTCAATTGTTTTCCACTACTACAATCTATATACAGTAGGATATTAAAAATATGTTTAATTATGTCACGTTTTGAAATGAATTTTTTTACGCGAAATGGTCACTATTTTTCCATGTTTCTTACATATATAATATGATTTCTATATGTATGTATTCATTTAATCTACTTGTAACTCCAATTTATCTTAAAATGGGTTCAGGAATAATATTCTTTCGATTTATGTCAGATAACCCTAGTACCAATCTCTTTTATTCAACAATCTAATACATAATATGCTGTTTCTGATGTAATAGCCTTCCTAAATCAACAGATTGAAAAAGAAAATATTGCTTTTAACGTGTAAATTTTTTTTTATTTTATGTCAGTGAAAATCGATTATGGAACAGGAAATACGAAAAAATGCTGCTTACACCATACATTCAATTTTTTTATAAACATTTTCTATAAGTTTATATTTATCGAATTGAGAGCACTCTCAACCTGCGAAAAAACACGATAGAATCTGCTACGGCGTATATTGTCCTCCATGTCAGGATGTATAAACAAGGTAAATTTTTTAAAAGCACGCTTCAATTTGGAAAAAATTGAAGCCAAGCCTCACAATACGGAATTTTCCCCTTGAATTGGCATGAGAACAAATTAGCTTCTAGGATTATCTAAATTTTAAAACGCCTGTTTATTGTCAGGAAAGCGAATTTTCAATTGAAATTTAGTATCGGGATTCAATTTTTAAACGTAAAGTTCTGGTAGCCTGCCACGCTTAGATTTCGCTTCATAAATGCAACCTAGGGCAACAAAATACATCAATTTGATGAAATACATCTAATAACTTTCAAAGATTCTATTTGCCAGTCTAATTTCCTTCTTTCTATTGTCTGTACTTTCAATGAAATGGCTGCACAGAATTCATAACCAAATCATCATTTGCATACTCCTATTGATTTCTGGCCCTCTTCCTTGATTTTTATCTTGGCCGTCAAAATTATCTTGTCCTGATGTTGCATAATTAACACTATGAAGTTCTTTATTGAAAAATACATTGAAATTTGACTAGAATTTCAATAAATCATTGAACGGATTATTGTTTCACATTTCACAAATGAGTGAAGTGGATTAATCCACATCCATATCATACTACATAAACTACAAGTACAGCAATTAGCGATGTTTTATTCCAATGTTGTGCAATGACCGGATTCTTTTTTCTTCAAAAAAATAAGATAAAGGAAAATTAATGGATATTTCGAATTTGAGTCATGTATTGGATAATGTTGGTCACTACTGTATCCGCATATTATATTTTTACATCTTTTGAATTATTTTTTTTTGAGTTGCATGTTTGTTTATCGCTATGAAAACCTTGAATATGACCTTATAAGTATGATATGAACTACGAGTAATGGTCTAACGAATTGTTATTTTCAAGATCATGAAACTTTTAACCTTATTTATTCGTGCAAATGTGATTAGGACAAAGTAATTCATGCTTGTACTTATTCTCATGAGAATTAACTATATGCAAATAATATAGGAGAAGCATGATTGGTGACTAGTTTTGGTTAGTTTATTACATTTTAAACAAAAAATATTTTCAAATCAAAATAAAGGTCGTTAAAAACTAAAAATTTATATGCTATGCATAATACAATTGCTTAAATTATTGTTTTATTATGTTAAAAATGCATGTTAAAATCGAAAGTTTTAAATTTTAATATATGTTCTAAAACTTTGATAATTCTCATATCCTCCACATATAATACCAAAAATTGATTATGTATTGAAAAAAATCTAAGCTCCAGCTCAATAGAATCAATGTGAAACAAATCGAAACCCAACGATTATGATTAATACACATGAATAATAGCAATAAATCTATACAATAATTTACAAAGATAGAAGCTGTATATAGGAATATTCGGAATCTTCAATTGAAATCAATTTTTTAAAATTAGAACGAGAAGCTCAGCATATAGCTTCAGGAACATATCCCAAATGAAAAGAGTCATTTTTCATGAATGCTCATATAGGTGTGAGATTTCAAGATATTCATGAACTATCGGAAATATCATCATCTTACCTCAAAGATATACCATTTTATGCATGCTTATCGCTTGATTGTATCAGGAATAACTTATACTCTCAAGTTTTAATGAAAGATAGTTCATTGCCTGCAAAAACGGCTGCTTTTCTAGATATTGATGATTTAAACAACGAAGTATTCGAAATTCTATCATATTTGTCTCTAAAAATCATTATTTTTACTTCAAAAATAGAAAAATCTTATCAAACAGCATCAAAATTACTCAAATACTTGGAAAAAATACCAGATGTTAGGTACATATACATTTGTGATACACCAAAACAGTTCATGACTTTACATATTTTAACAAATTATTCTCCTTTACTTACAGCAGGGACAAACCTACCATTAAACGCTACAGATTGGAAAGTATGGAAGAGTTTGCCTTTAAGTGCCGTATTTTTAGCAAAAATTCACTTTAAAGATAAATTTATCAAGGAAGAATACATTCCTTTCATATCTGAAGCCAATCACAGAGAAGTTCCGACGTTTTTAACAACAGATCTCCCAGACTTTCAATTCTGTCTCGCATCAGTTTGCCAAATTCTTGAGAAAGTTGAACCTAAAATCTCAAAATACATCATTGCAAGCCCAATGCAGCCACTCGCAAAGCAGCTATCATCCTCAATTTACCAAATTTTTGAGACAGATCGCGTCAAATACGATTTATATGAAGAAGCAATGAAAAAAGTTTTCGAAAAGAAAGGAAAAGACTCTGTTTTAGCTGTTGTTGGTGCAGGACGTGGTCCTCTAGTTGATAGAGCTTTAAAGGCAGGCTTCGAGAATATTATTGTCGTTGAGAAAAACCACGCAGCAGCAATTTTGCTGAGGCAAAGACTAGAAAAAGATTGGCCGAAATCAGTAACATTCTACGAAGGCGACATGAGAAACATGAAATTCGAAAAAAGCGTCGATGTAATTGTCTCAGAGTTGTTAGGAAGTTTCGGGGATAATGAGTTGTCTCCTGAATGTTTATTAGGCTGCAACAAATTTTTGAGCAAAGATGCTGTTTCTATACCTTCCAATTATTCGTCGTTTTTAGTCCCAATATCATCGCATCATTTATGGACACTAGCGAATAACAACAACCTAGACATGATGTGGATTGTATCTATGAACACTTCAATTCTTTTGAGTGACTACCAAAAAGTTTTTTCGTTCACTCATCCTTCCGAGAATTCAGGTTTTTACGGCGAAAAAATTTTGGAATTCAAAATTAACTGTGATGCAACACTTCATGGATTTGGAGGATGGTTCGACTCACAGTTGTTCGACGATGTCAAAATGACAAACAGTCCTCTAAGCGGTACATCAGGAATGGATTCATGGTATCAAATTTACGCTCCTATTAGAAAACCTTTAAAAGTTGCTGAAGGACAAATTGTTAAGCTATGGTTTGCAAGGAAAACCGATGGACGCTCAGTTTGGTATGAATGGTGTCTAATTGAACCAGAAATTCTTGCAATTCAAAATATTTCAGGCTCTGTATATTCTATTGGATTAAGCTCGGGATATGATTAGTCTTTTTTTCTAATTTGGTTTACCATTTAGCGTTTTATTTATAATATTAGTGTAATTTATAATAAAGTTGTGTTTTAATAATTTTAATGGTAGATTTTTATCTTTTTGCGATTGATATGAATATTTATGTATAAATGAGTTGTATCTGATCAACAAACATAATATTTTATTTTCTATTTGAACTGAGAATGCTTGGTTCTTTATGAGAGCTCGCGGAGTCTTTAACGCTCGCTTCTCTTGCCGCACTTTGCGTTTCTCTGTTTGATCCAACAGATTTAGGAGCATCTCCGCGACTACTCATGCTAGAAACAAGCTTAGATCTCGGTGTTGAAAGGAGTTGAATTATATCATCAAAACCATAACGCTTAGCAAAATCTAACGGCGAAAATACAAAATTATTCGCTCGAGTTGGATCAGCACCTAAACGATAAAGCATTTCGCATGCATCATAGTGGCTACTCTTTGCTGCAAGATGTAAGGGCGTGTATCCTTCATAGTCAACGCAGTTCGGATCAGTTCCACCTTTAATTAAGTGCGGTATCACGTCTGCGAAGCCACGAATAGCGGCCCTGTGTAAAGGAAAGAACGAATAAGTTAATAATAAACGCATTCTTCTTGTATATTTGGATCAGCACCTGCGCGAAGTAAAGCTACAACAATTGGTACAGAACCTTGCCATGATGCGAGAAGTAGAGGTGTTCGATGATAAAAAAATAATGAATTTTAAACGAAAATAATGAATTTTGTCTATAATATTTGGCGATGCTCCGTGTCTGATAAGAAAAGCAGCACAATTTGTACTTCCAAAGTGCGCACATACATGCAGGAGTGTACCTCCTGAATGTCTAAACCCAGAAATAAAACATTTCTTTATCTGATGTGTTAGAATAAAAAAATTGAACGCTCGAGTCAGGTTGCACTTGTACTGGTATAAGTGTCCTCAATTCTTCGATCTGATCCAGAGAACAGGCATTTGCTGCTTTTTGGATCAATTCGAGCGGAGGCTTTTGCTGCATTTTTGTTTTTTCTGTGCCCGATTTCTTTTAAATGACCAAATATACAATAATATAAATTAGAAAAGCAAAATGCAAAAATAACGAACAATTCCCCATATTATTTTTGCAAGACCCTTCAATAAAATTGAATAAATCCCATTATATTTTTGGAAGACCCTGCAAAATTATTGAGCAAAAGTTAAAGTGTTTAGAATGATAATTTAGGAGTGTTTATATATGATGGTATATACATTTTATGAAAATAGTAAAACATGTATAATATATCAAGAGAATAAAGACGTAACAGCATTTTTAAAGAGTTCCCAACAAGTGCTTTTAATGCTTAAGCTTGTGATATCGAAATAAGTATCTTGTGTTTAAATCAAATACAAACAAATTTTTTATTTACCGAAAGCTGTTTTAGCTTTTGCTCTTTTAACTTTCATTTTTGATAAGGTCCTTTTAACTGTTCTCATCTCTTGATCATCCATTTCTCTTTTGTTGAGCTTCGTTAGCGCTCTCTTTGGCTCGTTGTCGTGTCTTCTCTGTATGTCGTTGAGAGAAGGAAGCTTCAACATCTCCATCTGTAGCTTCTTTTCTATTGATGCCAAATAAGGAATCAGCATTGCTTGCTCTTCTTTCAGCTCATTCACTTGTCTCTCGAGGTCTTTGTTATGCTTCTTCGTTGCTTCCAGCTTTCTTTTTTGCTCTTCGCGCTGATCTGCAATATAAAGTCTCATGTTCTTATTCGTCTTCGTTGCCATTTTAATCGTTTTCTTATTCACGTTGTCTTTGTATTTTTGTATTGTCAGCTTCGCTCTCTCTATCTCGCTTTGCGTGTGGATTAATTCTTTTCTAGTGAGATCGTGCTGAGTCTTTTCCTTCTCGTAATATTTTGACAATCTTTGATATTCTTCCTGAAGCGTTTCAAAATCTGCTAACATGTCTTTGTGTCGCTTTTTCATTGGCGCGTTTATTGTCCTGATTAACTCCATGTTAGAAGATGCTCTATCGTTAATGTGCGCATTAGTTTTTTTGATTTCTTTCTTGAGATTTTGGATTGTTTCTTGCGCTTGCTTAATTGTTTGTTCTGAATGCGCAACTTGCTCATTTTGAGTTTTCTGTAGTGTCAATGCACAAGCTTGTAGCGATTTTTTCTCTTTTTGATTGATATCAATAATTCGTTGAAGAATTTTGTTTTCTTTTTGTAGCTGCATACGCTGTAGAATCACATGTTTTGTCATTTCATTTGTGTTATCGATAGAATTGCTTAAATCTATGGCTTTTTTCTCGAAATCTTCTTCGAATATTTTAGGAACATTTTCGTATTCTTTGATTAAATAAGCTAAAGCCTTTCGTAAGATCGTAACTGACTCGTTGTGTGGCATATTATCGATATTTTTGCGTTGATCATTCGTTAAAAATGTAGTTCCTGTTGCCTCCTCTAGTTCGAGAACGATTTGGCGAAGACCAGCACTGCAATCCTTGAATTTTTTTACTTGGTTCTCTAGATGAGACAGGTTCCTCCTCAATAGCGACCTTGTGCGCGGAGAATTTTTCTGCATGCTATGTAATTTATCTTTATAAACATCCTCCATAAATTTAATTTTTGAATTTACAAACTGACATGTAATTTAAAACTTGACATGTAATTTACTATTTGCTATGTAATTTACAAATTGACATGTAATCTACAAAATGACACGTAATCAATAAAATGACATGTAATTTACAAATTACCACATAATGTCATTTATATGTCAAATGTTTATCAGTCTTTTTCATAATTGTTTGAAGTGAGATTTGGAAGTGTTTAATTGCTTTTATTTATACAATTTACTGATTTAAATCGAACATATTGTGTTCTTTCATGCAATGATGCATAAAACTTGATATTATGAGAATTTGAATTTTATCAACGATTAGTCAATTTTATAACCAGAATATTAATGTCAATAGACTATACTGTTATTTTATTGTAGTGAATCATATTAATTAAAATATTAGCCGATATCTCTGAATAATTCACTCTTTAAGTATCTTACATTCTTAAATCATTATATTTGTATCGTAAAAAGCTTTTTTAATATAGCTGTTCGAACAAATATCAAAAATTCTTTTCGGTAAAAATAATTCATCACACAGATGTCCTTTTGTATGATTTATCCAATTTAATTCGCGATACAGTGAAAGTACGCGTAGTTTAAATTCACCAAGCGCGTAGACAATAATGTCGCTTTTACCCATATTTTTATTAAAATTCGGCAACGCAACTAAAATGAATGGGATTGCACATATTTTCAATAAAAAATGATAGTAACCATTGACAACGATTATTTTAGATTTAAATTAAAATTTAATGAAAATTAAAAATAGTGCAATTTATCATTTTTGTTATTAATACATATTTTTCAAATATAGGCAACGATTATTTTATATTCAAATTACAATTAAAGAAAAAATTATAAACAAATATATAATATGATATAAACTATAAAATAGAACGAAATTAAATTGAAAAGACGAAACTTTCCATTGAAAACTTTCTAATTTATCATTATTAATGTTAATACATATTCGCATTGTAAAAATTGTGATTATTATTTTTAACCTTATCCACTCAAAGTGGATGAGATCTTTGAATATTGACATAGAACGATCTAAAAATAAATTAAAAAATCACTAACAAAATATTCAATTTAAATGTAAAAAATTGAGAAGATTCACCGTATTTCTATCTAAAACTAACTGTTTTAAATATTTTAGTACAGAATATTAATTTTTTTCTTCGTTTTTTTTTTAAATTTATGGAGGAATCAACTGCTACAACATCTACACGAAAGAGTCGGCGTTACACTATCAACACAAGCGTCATCAAAGACAACATTAATAACAACATCACTGACTTCTCAGACACAATAGAATTCGATTCCTTAAAAGCATTAATCCATAAAATTACTTTTGATGTCGGCAGATGCGATTATAAAGCTAAGTGGATGTCAGTATTATCATTGGCAGTGTCAATGATCTTTTTAATACTGACTTCCGTTGGAACAAATCTTTTTCGAACGCTAAAAAACGGTTCTCAGAACTATATCGTACTTATTATTCAATACATCACAGAAATAGTACCAAATTCGAAAGATGTTTTGGTTTTACTGCTCGTTAATTTATTTTTAACATTTTTATACTTTGCTTACGTTATTTTCTATATTTTCACGCTCACAAGGTATAAGAACAACCAATACCCGTCAACAATGAATGTACATGTCTGGATTTTCTTGACCAGATGTATATCGCCATTATTTACTTGCTATTTTTCTTTTCTTCTTTGGAAAGGACTACGATTGATGCTCTCTGATGCTACAAAACAGACAAAATACTACCATTTCGTGTTTGGCATTATTCTTTGTATTGTCCATTTTATAACTTTACATTTATCGGACACAATTTGGCAGACAACACCTATAATACGTAAGCATGATATTTCCCAGCTCTGGTTCCCATACAGCAATTTTAATTTCTTAGTTCAAGTAATTATTTGTATTTTCGTTTTTGGAGGCCAAGTCGGAATCATTGTATCAGGTATGATTGGTGCTATCGTTTTCATAGGCATTGTTTTGCTTATTTGCACTTTGGTGCTATTTTCTTTAATTCGCAATTTGCCGTTCTTCAATCCATCAGTTTGCGCCTTTTACATTACAATATTCTTAGAATGCTTCGCGCTTTCAATCAATCCGCTTCTTTCTTATTTTATGAATTCAAATATCACATTTGTCTTCGTAATTGACGTAATTGCTTTCATAATCTTTTTTTTCATCACAAGATGGATCGTGGCACGCCGTTCACAGTCAGTTGTGAATGTGTTCAAAAATTTATATTTTGATCCTGAACAGGAAGAAGAGGATCAGAAGGAGTTATACGCATTAGTCGCTGAACAGAAGCCGAAAAAGCAAATCGATTATGCAATACTTGGAATCAAACGTCCTTATATGGCATCATTAATGATGAGAATTGGATTTTTGTACCAAGTTGAAGATATTACGAGCTTAGATTTCATCAAATACGCTTTAGGCGAATTCACAGATCCAAACATTTACTTTTCTGCAGCTCAAATTGTTTATTCACTGCAAACGAACTTGATTTACATTGGTGAAGTACAAAAAGCATGTGCAGCAATCAGTTCTATTCGCAATTCACACACCTTCGTTCAACTTTTGAATGAATTAAGACAAGAATTACTCGCCCAGCTCAATAAACCTTTGTTAGACGGCCTACATGTCGCTAAAAAGTCGAATTTGACTTTACAGTCAGTCATAGGCGACTTCTGGGGTGCTGTTCTCAAGCAGAAACTCGAAGTAATGGGCGACACTCTATCGCTTATAACAAACGGACGAGACAAAGCTGACAATGCATATCAGAGAATGGTCAGAGATTTCCCTAACTCTCCTATAGTACTCCGCGAGGCAACAGCTTTCTACCACAAGACTATGGGTGACCATGCGAAAGCCATGGACTGCCACAAGCTCTCGAAAAAGAGTTCGAAGCATGATGAAGACAATTCACAATCAACACAAACAACAGACGGAACATTTTCAAACACAAACAACGCTAATATAGATAAAGCATTCGCTGCACGTTTAGAACCTTCTATTTCAGCCCAGGAAGTGTTCAATAACATGCCTTCTGGTCCTTCAAAGTCTTTGACAGTTGTTTTCATTTTAACTTTCATTCTGTTGATCATTTGTCCGATTATCGTTCTCGCTATGGGTATAATAGACATGAACTCATTCACTAAAACGTTCGAGCCAGTCAAGGTATTTTCTGATGCCTTGTATGCAATCACGAGAATCCCTCAGATCATTCGCAGATACAATTTATACATGAACGATCAAATCATTCCTTGGACTGCAGAAGTCGGACCAGTTCGAGGCACGAATTTAGAGTTTATTCCACCATCAAACTGCATTCCAGCACTTAGAAAGTATGTTGACAAGTTGCGTGATCTGTCAGTATCAATGCTTTCTATCGCAAAAGGAAATTCAGAAATAGAAACACTCCTTTCATCTAAAATGTTCGACAAGAAGAATGGAAACTCGTCAGTTAAATCGTCAAGCTACGACATTCTTGTTTCTTACACAAACTATGCAGAACAGCTCCTCAATGTTTCAAATGAGACGTGGAAGACTGCAAATACGTCAGAAGAAGTCCAGTTCATTTTCGACAACGTTGATGAGCTTTTCAAGGCGACAAAGAATATTATGACTGTCACGAATTTGAATGTTATCAAGAGGAAAGATGAGTTCGAGCTCAAAGCCATTATATTGCATGTTGTAACATGGGCAATACCTATTTTCTTCATTTTGCCTTTCTTGTTTATCGTCATCCACAACATGAAGCAAGAAATCAATTTCATTCTCAAGCTTTTCTTCGCTTTCCCTAAGAATGAAATATCAGCATTGCGCTGGTCGATGAAATCCAGCAGCGCGAAGAAAACGAAAGCACAACCACAAATCAACAACAATCCAGCACAAAAATCTTCATTCCAGACTTCTATAACACAATCAATCGGAAACACGAGCGAACAGAACACATTTAATGATCGCTCAGAAGGTGGCGACCAAATCATTGACACACTCGCGACGACATCAAGATCTCATAAAGGCATGTACACAGATTTAATCAAGACTATTCTGTTCTTCGCAGCTTTCTCATGCGCGCTGACATCAATAGGCATCGCGATCTACAAGTCAGCGATGATAGACATATTAAATGTTTCTTATGGTTATGTTATGGCAACAGATTCAACTGCAACAGCCGTTGCATCATATGTTTGGGGACAGGAAACATTCAGCAGAGCACCAATGAACGACTTATCACTTGCAGAAGCAAAGAACAAGACTTGGTATTATGTTAATTCCATCACAAACACTTTTGATTCATTCCTTTACACATCTGATGATGGAATGAAAGCTTCTTTATTATTAGGAGACGCAGTCATCAATGCATATGTCACTTCATCGGCAATCAACAGTGTCTCAGACAAATACAGTCCACAACACGGCTTCTTGCACAGCGTTTACTATTCATTATCATGCGACACACAACTAAGATTGTTATGGGAAACTTCCTTCTTCATCATGAACTCATCAGACCCAACTGAATATACTTTTGACAAAGATAACTTCACATATCAATATGAGCACCTTATATTCTCTCACCTTGACTACTGCCTCATCGCTGGTCAAAATTTATTGTCACAGCAGACAGAATCATTAGAACAGACACATCTGTATCAGATGCTGTTGCTTTTCTGCTCTCTTTTCGCACTTCAAATTCTTTTCTATTTCACTTTTGCTCTTTCTGCATTTTTGACAGGTAGAAGCCATCATCATACAGTCCACAGCTTATTACTTCTTGTTCCTCCAGAAGCACTCCTCAAGAACCAGATGGTCTTGAAGTGGATCTCAGGCAGTGTCGACTATAGCTCATACAACAGGCTGAGAGATACCATCAAAGCTAAAGAGAGCAATAACATTTCGCATGACTTCATCGTCAACAACTCCAAGTCCGGACTAATTTTAACTGATGCAGACTTCAAAATCACACAGACAAATACAACAGTTTGCACAATGTTAAAGTTAGAGCAGTCAGAATTAAATGGCCAAAACTTTATCAGTGTTCTCAACCAGCAACTAAATGATAAGGACAAGCATACATTACTTCACAATCTCGAGCACGACGTGCAGAAGATGAAGGCAGGAAGATCAAGGGTAAAGTCTACAACAATACAATCATCTATCTTAGACAAATCAAATCAAATGATGTATCTAACTTTGATTGTTGTTGGACATTCATCTGATGATGGAGGCAGTGATGATGAAAACGCAGAACATGCTCCATGCACATCATTCAGTATTGTCGTTGTAGACAGCACTGCAGAACACTTCCAAGCTGCTCTTGTTGCTTCTGAGAAGGCTAAAGGCGAGAAACTTATTGAGTCACTACTTCCTCCTTCAATCATCAAGAGAATGAACGAAGGTGAAACAGATATCACATTCGAAGTCCAACAAGCCACAGTTTTGTTCACTTCAATTGTCGGATGGTCGAACTTGACACAAGATATGAAAGCTACACAGGTTATGTCGATTCTCAACTCTCTTTTCGTTGCATATGATGAAGAATTGCACAACTACCCGGCAATCACAAAGATGAAGACAATTGGTCACATATACATGTGCTGCGGTGGTTTATTCTCGGATTCCAGTGTCAACTCAGGTCAAGTTGTTGTAGAATATGCAGTGAAGCTCCTCGAGATTGCACAGAGAGTTTCTAAGGAGATTGGAATCCCATTCCAGATCACATGCGGCGTCAACACAGGTGGACCAATCAAGTGCGGCATTTTGGGTGTAACAAGACCAGTTTTCGATATCATTGGTGATGTCGTCAACGTTTCATCAAGAATGAACTTGCACTGCCTTCCTGGATATGTACAGATTTCTCCGACAACATATGAAGCGATCAAATATTTGAACTTCAATGTCAAAGAACGTGGCGAGATTCAAGTCAAAGGCAAAGGTATGATGAAGACATATGTCGTCTCATCAAGCAACAACATGAACAACGGTCAAGGAGGAAGTCTATCATCAATACCTCCTTCCACAGCACAACCAAAACAATGATAAATAAATAATACTATCTTTTTTGTTTGAAAATCAATTTTTTTTACTCAATTTATAATGAGAATGACTTAGCCTTTCTGTCGTTTTCTGCTACAATTCTTTCGCAAATTTATTTGATTGTATCAAAATTTTCTACTATTTTCGGAGTATATATATAATCTCATCAATGTTTCTGTTTCCTGTTGGATTTTGCGGTTGCGATCTAAATGTTTGCTACACTCGAGTCTGTGGTTGAGCAGCTGGCTGCCTTCGAGTTCGCGATGCAGTTGTTTGTTGTGCTGCGCTGGAGCTGCTGCTACAGCTGTTTGCTGTTGTCTTTGAGTTTGCAGTGGCTGATTTTGCTTCATTGGTGTTGGCTGTATTTAAGCTTGAATTTGAGGCTCTGCGACTGATGCTCTTCGTAATTTTGCGATTTCAGCAGTGAGTCGAGTATTTTCTGCAGTGAGATGAGCGTTTTCAACAGTGAGTTGGTTGTTATCGGTTGTGAGTTGAGCATTTTTGGCAAATGAGAATCAAGAGTGCCAAGGTGGAGACATTTGCATAATGATTTGATATTTTGAACTAATTTCTTAGAATCAATTCTGCAATCTTCACCGAAGTCAGTAATAATATTATCGTTTTTATCATATCTGGAATGAATTGAGCACTCCCAACTGGATCAAAAGTTAATGAGCTTTCGTCGCCAAACATAAAAATGATGAAATTTCCGAAAATGATGCCGTCATAAACTCCAAATCAAGATAAACATATGCATCATAATGTGCTGTATATGTGCATTTGATTTTGAGTGTCAAATCTTTATCTCATGTTTGACTTCAAATCGTTTCTCGTTAGTAAATAAACACATGCGAAATTCTTAATATTTTCTTCATGCTTGTATATGTGTATAAAAATTATGAGTTTCTCCGAAATATTTGACAAATTTCGTTTATAAATATTTACCTATGTGAAATTCCTAATTTTCTTCATGACCATAAATGAGTACTATCTGTCGGTCTGATCGAATAAAAATTGCCTCTTTTCAACAAGAATTATCAAAAGACATTTTGATCTCACGGAAAAGGATCTTTTTATCGCGCGCAACATCAAAACATTCATGCCAAGAATGAAAAAAGTGCACGTTTATAATTATTCGATAAATTTACAAAAGTGGCTGTCAAAATTATAACTTTACAAAAAAAAATTACAAAACAAAAATTAAAAAAAAGTTGCTCATCGATAAATAGAGTTTGCCAATAAAGTCGTAGGCGATACAATAAGTTGTAGGCACACGACCTACTGTAGACGCAAACTTGGAGTTAGATTGCTAATGATCCAAGTTATCTCTCAATGAAGTTTGTAAAAATCACACAACTTTACAAAAAAAAGTGCTCGTTTAGAAATTTACAAAAAGTGAAAAATGTCGATCGACGGAATTTTAACATTAGCACAGAAAGGAACAGAAAATTTAGAGAAGCAAACACAAGAGCAGGCGAGAATTCAGTCATTGCTTGAGAATCAACAAAACATCATGGAAGAAGTATATTCAAGTTATGGAGATACAAAAGAAATTGTAGCGAAAATCTCCGAAGTTGACGAACTTACGAAATCATTGGATGAAAATATAGCAAATGGAGCAAAATTTTTGTCTGATTTGCTTACGAAAAAGTCAAGATCCCAAAAAGATCAAATTGGCGATTTAATCGGTGATCTCATCATTAATTTCCAAGATGCAGCATTGGCTTTGTTGTCGAAGTATATCAGTAATGCCGAAATCGAAATTCCAATTTCTGAAATTATCAGCATTGAAGATGAGATCAAATCTACAGTAGATTCATTAATTGAAAAGGGTATTTATATCGAAACATCTACAGAAAGACTTGATAGACAAAGAAAATATCAACAACATGTGGAAAAGTTATATCATCTCATCAAAGGAGAAGTCCATGAGTAAGAAATGCCTATTTACATTATGAAAACAAGATCATTTTTTGTATGAAAATATTATATAATTGCCATATTCAAAAATAAACGAGTATTAAGTTGTATATTATTCATATTAATAAATCTCTGTTTTTAAATCAATCCACACATTAAAAAAAAATTTTTTTTATATTAATTCATGGATATGAGGTAATTTAAATAGAAATTTTAAATTTTGTTAATGCATACTAACAAATGACGATAAGAAACTCTATGGCAGCTTGAAAAAAATTATATATCAAATATTTTTAGACTAATATTAATATTTTTCTTCTTCAAAACATTCTAAGCTGAGGTTATACTGCTCATATTAACACTCCCATGATTTGAAATTTAAAATATATAAAAACAGGAGGGTTAAGTATCACCCCCTGGATTTTGATAAATTAACAGGGGGTAAGTGTCACCCCCGTGATTTTGAAATTATAACAGGGGTTATGTGTGTCACCCCCTGGATTTTATTAAAAGTGACAAAATTTTAGTCTTCAGTAAAAAATGAGCAACAGGAGACTTTTTGTCGCCTGCAGTTCAATGGATGATTCACCTTCTCAGATAGTTTCAGAAAAACTCGCAGCAGTTGAACCATTCAACAACTTTTCAACATCACAGAGCAAGCACAACTTCGATATTTGCGATAAATATCTTGTTTCTGTTATAGCAAAAAACAAAAGCTCGGCAAAACTGTGCATAAACAGCGATATTAAACTTCAAAAACGTGCTGAATGCTCAATAGATTCGACAGTTAGCTGTATTGCGATTAATGGAGGATATGTTGCAGCTGGCACAACAGATGGTAAATTAATGTTGTGGAAATCGGCTGATGGCGAGTTAGTTTTCAATCAAGACATGCATATCGGTCCAATTTCATGCTTAGCAATTAATACATCGATTTGGGTTATTTTTGCAGCTTCTGATACAGGTAGAGCAGCTGGATGGTGCATCCCTGACCTCTTTGGCAGTGCTGAACCAGAACAAACATGGTCAATTCATTCATTAGGAATTACAGATATGGCAGTTTCAACAAACGGACGTGTTTTCACAGTTGGTGCAGATAAAATGCTCAAATGCTTCGATTTCTGCGCAGGATGCGAGATTTTATCTGTTTCATTCGAAAATGAACTTACATGCGTTTGCCTAGCACACAATGAAAGCATTGTTTACGTCGGTGATGTTGTTGGCGGCATCTACCCAGTATATTTATCAGCAGAAACAGAAGTTGGAGACAAATATGATCCAGGCCACTCACAAGCAGTAACAGACTTGGCAATCAGCGATGATGATCGCTCCTTATACAGTATATCGCTTGATAAATACATCCATTGCTGGGATACATCATCAGGCGTTTCAATCAAAAATCGCCAAATCTCTGGCACGCCTTTCGCATTGAAGTGGCTTCCTGATCTATCCAAGGAGGATGCAGAGAAGCCAAAAGGAAGACTTCCAAAGGAACAACGCGGCAAACCAAAAGGTTTCCCGATCCTCAAGAAGTCTATGCAAGGAAATCGTGATGAATTGATATCAGCACCACCTTTAGAGATTCCTATTATCACGCCAGATGAAGAGGCACAGATTGCTATCGCAGATGTTTGCTTAAACAGAGCAACAGGCATCGAAACAGTTCAGGCTGAACTGAAATAAATAGAATATATTATTTTTATTTTGTATAATGCACCTCTTTTTTCGCAATATTTACATGACAAAAAAGAGGGGGAACTCCCTCCACCTTTTCAGATCGCCTCGAAACCATGCCTGTTGGATATATATGGCATAGGGGAATATG